>OX388310.1:14461104-14760667 GCA_947579605.1 Athripsodes cinereus
GCTGCAAAATAAATCAGAATGGATAATCCAAATCTGAAATCGTATGGACAACTGTGAGTCCTAGAGATAGTGGTGTTTAAACTGTGTCTCACTGTCCACAAGGCAGCACACCACCCACTGAGCTGTTCCGCTGACGAAAATGTGTGGCGAAGGCTGTGATCAGCTTCTTAAACTCGTTGAACTCTATACTATACTATACTATACCCTCACGCCGTGTCCCAAGTGGGGTAGGCAGAGAGAACGGAACGCCAAACAGATCATCTCTAAAATTTCGTCCGTCTTTCTCACCATCCCTCCTCTCACATTCAAAACTCCCGCCCTGCATTCCGCTCTCCTCTTTGTGCCCTTCACCCACTTTGATGCGGCATGATGGGTGGCAAGCCTCATCGCTGCAAACTCGTTGAACTCAAAGGAGAAATCACAGCGCCCTTGAGATGGCCATGAAACATTAAACGGCGTCATGTATAATTTGTTCAATCATCATTATTATGTGTGTATATCTCAAACATGGAGTACTCTAATGGAAACGTTGTATTTGTAATTCAACAAATTGGCAAAAAAAGCTTGCGTACGCGCATATCAATTAATGGCAGAATTTTGTTTCAAACAATAAAAAGGTATTTTATAAAAGTATTTTATGTAAAATACAAAATACTCAAAAAAAGTATTTCAAATAAAATACAAAATACTTTTTACAAAAAGGTATTTGAAATACAAAATACAAATACGTATTTTGTATTTTGTATTTGTATTTTAAATACTTTTATTTGAAATACGTCACATCTCTGTGTAAATCTATCCCATACACAAGTATAACTCTTTCAATGGGATAGTAAACAATAGATTTTTAAGTGTTTTTTAGTAAATGTGTAATATATATGTATTTTGTGATATTTTTCAAATAAATAAAAAAAAAGGTTTACAGCCTTCATTTTCAATTTTAATTCTACTATTACTACTATACCATCACGGCATATCCCACAAGTGGGGTAGCCAGCAGATCAGCTGCATGTAAGAAACATGCAAACTGTCCTCTTCGTGCCAATATAAAATCAAGACATTCAGGATGGGTGGCAAGCCTCATCGCTGAATTTAAGAAGTAAAATATCTTAATTTTTTCGAACACCTGCCTTTTACAGGACACTCGAAAACTTACGCTGAAGAGTGGGAGACCAATTCTTTACCGGGTGCTCCACGGGACCCATTTTAATTCTTATTTTATAAATTTGGATTTAGTCATACCTACAGTAAAAAATGTGATGAATCCCTCTTTAGCAATGAGACTTTTAGAATCACAACCTTTATTGAATGTTATTCATAATAAATTGATGTTTTTTGTACAAACATAATCAAAATTATATCATCACTCATTTTACCACACATAAATATGAGAAATACACTTGAAATAAATCAGTTATCAATTACAGTGTTCAGAAGTTAATAAATAAATAATAACCATCTGAAATGTGTATCTGAATAACAGAAATACTATTATTTTGGATACTTAGCTATACTTTGTAATGATAAGATTGTTACGGCACAACATAATAAACGTCCTCGTTGACGTCATCATGTCTCCTTCATGGAATTTTCATGAAATTTAAATAATATGATATCTATTTACCTCCCTACAAACGAAATATGATAAGACCGGCGGAGCAAGCAAAATTAATGAACATGAAAAGTAAGTACCTACATCTACCTACATACATATTACTGTATCGTGATCGTGATAACAACCAAATTCTTTTAAAAGGATCACTGCTTTGCCCTATTGGTTTAATTTCAACTTTGCTACTGCAAGAAACATCGAAAATATTATTTATCCGTCGAAGGATTTAGTAGGTACTTGAGCTGTTGACTAACTTGCAAATAAAAGACGAGCATAATTTCATAAAAGGAAAGGAAAAAATGTCTGACATTAAAGATCTAGCAACAAACAAATAAATACTAGACGCGGAATTAAATTATTTCATAGAGATATAAAAGCTTTGCTGTTGTTAGATTGTCCGTGGTCGACCATGCGGATGCAAATATTAAGCATGAAAACAATATCTATTCGGCTACTACTAACAATATTATTTTAATCCTATAAAAAATAACGTACACATAATACCTAAATATGAATTATTAGTTATTATCATAATAATACGCATATAATTACTACTATGCTGAGGTACAGTAAACACCGTTGGAGCAATAAAATGATGAAGATGAATCTGGCTTAGTCTACAAGAGTTTATAAGGGTCAAACGGACGCGAGCGTAAGTAAGTGTAAGTGGCATTGAACTGTACAGAGTGGGAATATTGTGAGGAGATAATGCGGCGACATAACGATAACTGTTTTCTAGGTTTAACGGAAGTTTATAGTCCATTATAAAGATAATAAGAGTAGTGATGCCTACTAATCGTAATACACGTTAATCTCGAACCGCATACCACTTATACTACTCGTACACCACACAACAATACCTGCAATCAGACACGGGGAACGTTCAACTTCACAGATATCTACACACTAAATACCTACATACATCACTACAATGAAATCATCTAAATATCACATTCGCAGAAATGTACCTAGCAACCAAGTATTTATATTAATATGATAATTATTAACAAAAAATGATATGATAATTATTAACTTGCATTAACGCCTATATACCTAAAGTATTTCACTACAAATGCTTGATTAATATCGAGAAAGGTGAGTTTTGTCGAAAATATACCTAATACGCTACATACATTAATTATTGAACAAGAAATAATGTAATTTTACGGAATTAACTAAACACCCATACTTCATAAAAAAGTATTGGAAAATGCCTTAATACCTAGTTAAAATTGGAAAATATTGGTAGGTACTTCATACGACTTAGTTACATTGACTAGTAATAAGTCTGACAACAGTTAATAAAATATATAATTATAATATATCTCTGTATCTGCCCAGTCATCGGCATAATAAAAGAAGAACATGATAGATTTGCATTGCTTTGCGGGCGATGACTTAGATATGGATCACATCATACATATTAAAGAAATATAAGTGCCGGACAAATCTAGGTACATTTGCACACCTTATAGAACTTGACAATATGCTATGAGTAAAAAACCGCGAATTACTTTCCCACACTATCAGTGGACTTTGGTTATTAGAAATTTATAAAATATCTATAAGTAAACTGTAGGTAACTAACAAGATGAATACCTACTTACACAACGGCTAGGTACACTAAGTCCGCGAACTGCCACTTATTTGCTGAATTATATTAAAGATCTTATACCTACATAAAAAACATCCACAATTTGATAGATCGTGATTATAATATATAATATGATATAAAAAGCACTATAAGATAAATCATCCGCTTAAAAGTACGAGCGTAGGTAATGTACGCAAGTAACTATTTGATTATAGCGAAAAATAGATTAAATTTCGATTTTTAAAGCAAAGCAATAGGAATGTTGGATACTGTATTTATACCCTCACGCCGCATCATCCACCATTTAACATTCTCCTCGGCTTAGGCGATCACATCTCCACAGCAATTTGTCCACTATCGTCTCTCTTCAACCGCGTCAAAGATTCCTTTGCATCTATAAACGATGGTACAAGAATAATATTGTGCACCATCGTTTTTGTTATATTCGATACATTACCATTGCTGACAATGGTCGAAGTGCATCATTCACCCTAGCACCTGTCACTATTCTTCTTTCGATATCACCGTCACGTCTTTCACTCCTCGCAAACAAAATTCCTAAATATGCATAACTTGCTCCAAACATCAATTTTCTACCTTTACTTCACACTTCTTTCAATCGATCTCTCCTTCAAACACCGGCACTTTTATTAATTGTGTCGGTGCACACGTAGTAGAATTCCATAATTCGTCCCTCGTCTGACTAACTGTCGTAACTGACTTTTTTGGCAAAATTGAGTTATGACCGCCACCATGTATTGTGATTTGATACGCATGTTCTCACCGAAGATCACAGCTGTAGCTGCTGCCATTATCCTGGAACAGCTTTCTGATTTGTTGTCGTATCTACGAATTAATCAAAATAATATCTTACTAACGGACGTAGGTGCAGATACTACAGTTAGTGTGATTTTTTATAAATGAAAAACATATCCAATGTAGGTCCTATCTTGAAATACGATACTTAGTATAGACATTAACTGGGAATAACTTTTTATTTATTTTCACATAGGATAGTATTTTTCTTTGTTGGAATCATTTTAGTAGAAATTCTCAATATCCCGATCATAATTTAAGTACTGAAAGAATTATTATGTCAAATATTTACGAAGTGCAGCCACAAGATTTTGAAGTTGACGGCTCACTGAGGGAAATACTAAGAAAAAAATCTTCTAAGGTCAATAAAAATAAATAAAAATAAACAACTAAAAGATCACAGAATGGAGTATATGACCCAAGTATCCAAAAATATTGTTGCATAGTGAATACTAAAACCTGCGTGAAACATTGAAATTTGTTAGGCAGCATCTCGTCAATGTTTTCTTTTCAACGAATATACTCCCGAAATAATTTGAGAAAATTTTCGGAGTCTTGAAGAAATTTTACAATTTATTATCATCATCTGCTAGACGGACATCAGATATATGTAATTTGAAACAAGTGTTTCTTTCTACTATTGATTATTGATTCCCAGAGAGACGTTGATAATGACCTAATAAATCGAAAGACGTCTCTCTGGGAATCAATAATCAATAGTAGAAAGAAACACCGGCACTTATGTCTTTGTAACATTATTTTTATCCCATACATATTATTATTATCATAGACAACCGATCCAATATTTTGTAAATCACTTTCAATCTCAGCTATTAACATCAAATCATCCGCATACATCAACACATTCACCATGTTTCCATTCAGTTCAACGCCAACAATTAAAAGATAATCTGTAAGTATAAATAAAATTATCACACATTCCTAACTTCACCCTATCCGATATGCGACAATTAAACAATTCATTGTAAAAAAGTCTATTTGTTAAACAATTTAAATTTACTTTGACTTTTTTAGGAAATTTTAACTTTTGCTTTTTTTCCCAAGTCCACATGTTGAGTGTATTAATTGTTAACATATAATGTTATGACTGTTTGATTCTTTAATATTGTGAAAATAAAAAATAAAAAAATAAAAAATAAAAATAAAACAATATTTATATAAACTATAGTGCATGTCTCTATGCAATAATGCAACGCTTAAGAAATTAATAATATACCTACAAGACTACTTACTTTTATAGTAAAATTTTCCTCACGAGATATACTTACTAAAATGAATAAAATAAATACATTCATAATTACATACATACACGTATCATCAATTATTTTCTTCAAATCCTTGAAAAACTACTGACAACATTTTTTTCAAACTCACCTATAGGCCTAGTCAAAACACATTTAAGCGTAACGTTTTCGTTCAAACGTTGACGACGTTGCGAGAGCGTGTCAATTTTCGCAGCTACTTGTGTATTTTAGATACGAAAATTGATGCGTTCTCGCAACCTCGTCTTGTTTGAACGAAAACGAAACGAAAACGTAACGCTTAAATGTGTTTTGACTAGGCCCACTCTAATAAAAATGCGTAATAGACCATTAAAGGTCACGTGGTCTTGTCTATGGATTTGCTTTTGCGTGGGGGGCAAACAATCAAATTGCGCAAATCATACTTGTAGGATGTTATGCCATAAGAGAAAAAAAAGAAAGTCAGACAACAAAATTATAACAAAATCGACACTGACAGTTTTTTTTTATTATTAGGTATCTATTCTTTAGGCGTCCCACCTAATATTACACCGTAAACACTGTGAATGTGTTGTGTTGGGATGCCTGATGCCCCTCACGGATTTTTCTGTGACGTCATCCTTTAATGGTCTATTGACTCATAGATGCATACAAATATTATCATGATTACTCGATTGCCATAGAAGTTGCATGAATTCAGGAGCAAACGAAATATAACATTTTATAGGTGTGTTGAGTGCTTTACAGCGCTTTTTCTTATGTGCATGCTCCAATACCTACCTATCTACAAAATATTTTAGCAAAAAAAAAAACTTAAATGAAAGTAATACTCTAAAAAAATATTTTGGAGTAATTTTAGCCACAAAGAAAGATGTGTTATAGAGAAGTTTCTGGGTAAACACCAGAGGCTTTTTTGTGCGTTCGTGGATCTGGAGAAAGCATATGATCGAGTGGACCGGGAAAGGTTGTGGCGCGTGTTGTCGGAGTATAGGGTGAGCAGCCGGTTGATCCGCGCAATATCTTCACTTTACGTGGGAAGCTCCGCTTGCGTGAGGGTAAATAAAACTCTCTCGGAGTGGTTTGTCCTCACCAAAGGAGTGAAGCAAGGTTGTGTCATGTCTCCGTGGCTGTTCAACCTATTCTTCGACTACTGTATGCGACCTGTGAAAGAGATGGATGTTGGTGTCGAGCTGAATGGGTTTCGGGTGAATGCATTGATGTACGCAGATGATTTGGTGTTAATGGCTGAGAGTGAAAGGGACTTACAAGAGATTGTTACGTGTGTGTATGATAGTTGCAATTTGAATGGTTTGAAAATGAACGTTATGAAGACGAAAGTTCTTGTTTTTGAAAGAGAGAATGAAAAAACGATTTGCGAGATTAAAGTTGGTGACGAATGTTTGGAGCAAGTAAGTGAGTATGTATATTTGGGAAGTATGTTTACGAGGGATGGAAGATGCGATAGGGACATTGAAAGAAGGAAAGTGGCCGGTGCTAGAGTAAACGGTGCACTTCGACCCATTGTCAGCAATGACAATGTGTCGAACATGGCTAAAATGCTGGTGCACAATACCATTCTGGGACCGTCACTTACGTATGCAAGCGAGACATGGACGTGGTTGAAGACGAAAGTGGAATAAATGCAGTAGAGATGCGATCGTTGAGAAGAATGGTTGGTAAAACGCTGCGTGATAGAGTGAAGAATTAGGATATTAGAAGAATGAGCGGATGCAAGAAGACTGTTGTGGACAGAATGCGTGTAAATAAATTGAGAGGGTTTGGTCATGTGGAACGAATGAAAGAGGAAAGAATGACAAAGAGGATATACTTATCTGAAAGAAAGGGTGTGAGGAAACGCGGGCGTCCGAGAACCACGTGGCTTGATCACGTGGATCAAATTCTCAAGGACGGCCGCGTGTTGAGTAAGAGGAACCGACGTGCGTGTATGAGGAACTGTATGAATGTGGAGGAAGCGAAGGAAGTGTGTAAAGATAGATCTGTTTGGCGTTCCGTTCTCTCTGCCTACCCCACTTGGGACACGGCGTGAGGGTATAGTATAGTATAGTATAGTAAGAAAGATGTGCTTAAAGGATTATGTGCAGAACGTTAGACAAACTGATAAATACATAAAGAGGACCATTTGCAGCATTTTCTGGATAATCATTATGTATACAAGATTTTTATTTTTATTAACTAAATTTAAAAATTGTACGTATTAACAACTTCTTCTATTATACCGTTTAGATCCAACAACATTTAACTAATTGTTTCAGATGTACACCTCTTATAAAATATCTCTCCCAGATAGCAACGTTAAAAAAAACTTTATTATTAAAAATAATAAAGGCCAACACAAGTCGCTTAGTCACGGGAACTAATTTTTTTGTGTAATGGATGACCATTAAGGGTTACACCCTCCCTCACCCACGGATGTTGCAGGAATATCAATTCCTATATCACCCATACTCTTCATTAAAAAAAATCTTAGGGAAAGGCTTTCCACGGTAAAATCCCCCCCAAAATTAAATACAACCGTTGATGTCCACCAAATCCGTTGTTTTAGAAAATGAGCTTAAAATTATCTTACAGTTACGAATTTACTATAATACGTATCTACTAGTTGTTTACCTAAATTAATACAAAATGTCTTAAGACTAAATTGAGTTCCTAAACAAGTTGCATTTTCAAAGCCATAATTAACTAGACAAGCAGTTTCTTCTAAGTGTAGTGTATATGTTTAGTGTCTCTGTAATTGTGAAAATAAATAGATCAATACATGCACAACACACACGACAAATGAAAATTGTAAAATCACAAGTTAGAGTACAGTATTTTTTTGTCTCGCTCTCTCTGTGTTTGGAACCGGTTGCATCAAGCGATTGATCCTGAAAAAAAGGAAAGAGGAACACCTCCTTTTATTGGAGGAAAGGACGTCACAAACAGAGTTCGGTAATGTCAAAAAGTCGAAAGAACTTACGAAAGTTATTATGTAATGGATGAAAAAAAAAGGTTAGTCTGAATTGTCCTTTTTAAAATGGTATATGGCATGTGCGCAAAGCATGTCTACAAAAAAAAACTACGCTAGTCGCTTACTCAATCAAACATATTTTCTATCATCTCGCATTTAATTATCTACTATCTACTAAAAATACTATTTATGGAGTAAATTCATACATTACCGTGGAGCACCCAGCAAAGAATCGGTCTCCCACTCTTTTCCGTAAGTTTTTAAGTGTCATGTAAAAGAAAGGTATTCGAAAAAATACATTTAACATCTAAAATTCAGCGATGAGGTAAGCCACCCATCCTGATTTTTTTTTAAATTTTGTTGACATATGATAGTTTGGATGTTAATTACAAGTGGCTGATCTGCTGGCTACCCTACTTTTGGGAGATGCTGTGATGGCATGGTATAGTATAGAATGTGAATCATCGCAACACAAGGATAATCATTTCCTTTATGCATCGGTCAAGTGAAGGAGTTTAGAGACGGGTGGTAGTTGTAAAGTTTATGTGGGAGTGTAGTAGGCGGCCGACAACCCATGTAGACGCTGGGTCGGGGGCTCTAATCAATACTAAACCGTATGCGAGGGAGAGCGCAAGGGCGAGTCTCCGCCCGTCGCCCACCCGATTCAATCTCCTAATTGCTACCCTCTCGTCACCTCCACCCACCCACTTCTGTTATGTGATCTCTATGCATTTTTATCAAGGTCGATAGCCTCTGCTAAGACTAATATCATTCTAACACGATAGGGTAAAAGTGGGGAAGATTCCATACGTTTTGTAGAAATGCGAATTTAAAAATTAAACATAATATTATTTTTATTATTTTAAAAGCGAACAAATATTATGCATTTTAATTATAATTACAATGTTTTTGACTTTCGTCGAAAAAATTTAGTAATAAAAAACAAAATCGACAAAAAGCCATTTTTACTACATACTACATGATAGAAATCAAAAAAAGTTGTTTTTTACTATATTGTTTATTACTTAGAGAGATGTCTTTCATTTTGTAATTGACAATGTCCTTATGAGACGAAAGACCTCTTTCTAAATAATAAACGATTATAATAGAAAACACATATTTTTTATTTCATTATGGAATCCATGTGGTTTTATACATTGATATCCTTTAGTAAGATAGGGATGGCATATATGTTATCATAACAGTTCTTGATTCTGTTTACATAGTTTTCTCGTCCACGATTAATGCAATGCGAAGAGTACATTGTGCCATCTCATGGCACAAATTTCAAAATTAAATCACTACATCAATTAATTACCTTCAGTCCACTGCATTGTAAATAGGTAATAAATATTATTTATTCATAACTGAAGGCAAGGTGCAACACGATCAACGTATTGTTTTAGATGTAATAACCTATATGTAACTTGTCTCTACATACAAATAGTTCAGATCAGTTCCGTCTTTACCATATGAGCACACGGGACTCGTACCAAGAACTTCAAAATGCCATCATATTTGCTATTTATTTTCAAATATTCTTTAACAAAACCGGATAGTCATACATTTCAAATTCCTAATTCTGAGACGTCGGGGGGGGGGGTTGAAATTTTGAGCAATATTGTTGAATCCAAAGGCAGAAAATGATCTGCCTGCGCCATACGACCCAGCATGTTTAAATACGGCATTGATCGGGATGTTATGTGTTAGCGCTACCTACATTTCTACACTTTGCCTACCAATATATTTACAAAATTTTATCGTAATAAAATATCAATTAAACAACAGTTGCAAATAAACATGAATACATTATAGGATACATATTATGTTATACACAACTCATGCTGTTGTCGACGTTCCGGGATCAGCTTTTCTGACCTGGTACAATGTGACTAATTGAGTAGTACGATGTTCAGAAATAATGAAATATTGAATTGGAAATCAACTATTATTGCATCGTAGTGTGACATTATTATAAGATTATCAGATTAATTCATTTATTTTATTCTTCGCGATGTGCATACACGGATTACATAGTTACAATAATACAAAAAATACCTAATACAGTTTAATACAGAGAACCCAGTTAATTTCTGGGTAGGTATTATAAACAACCAGAATTTCGTAGGTAATAAGAAAAAGTTTGAAAAACACAAACTTTCATCAATAATTCGAAATAAGCTGTAAGCATACTAAAATAATTCATATTGACCGTGGCAACGAATAACACTACAAATAACCGCTAATGCACCTATTACCTTCACACGCTTTTGTCATTTGAAATAAATATGTCTACTTTAGTAATATTTTTATATATATGGTAATTTCTAATCCGAATACAAGTATTTCATTATTCTTGTGGTAGGCAGTCTCTATAGGTACCTTAACTACTACGATCTGAAATAATAATAAATATACAAAGAAAAAATAATGTAGCTATCATAACCGGTTTCTTAAGTTGATCCATCCATCACAACGCGCGGTGAACAAGAGCGATCATGTCACCATCATCATACGGACGGGGCAACCGCGGCCCAACACTGCGCTGAGATGTATGCTGTGTATGCTATATGGTTACCGGGCAGACGTTAAGTCTGATGTCTGAACCACAATCTAGTCACTTGTATATTTAAATAAAACAATATGACTACTACACAGTATCGAAATGACATTCCATACAACAATATTAAACGTATTAAATCAAACGGAATACATAAAAAGGTCTCATTGTCTTCCTACAATCAATTGCGGTTGTAAGAAACGATATGGAAAATTTTACACGCTGGTAGTAAAATAATTCTTAATTTTACACAAAAATACCGGTGTTACTGGAAGGTGACAGCAGCTAATAATGACTGATTTTAAATTAGATTGATACGATCAAGACAAATTAAAACCACTTTTGTAAAATTAAGAGGATATTCGTAGATGGACTAAGTATACCCTGATGACTTAACCAGTGAATTCGTATTCCCCAAAATTATCTTGAACTCTTCAGTTGAGAAAAAAGTTTCGTTAAAATTAAATTTAATATCAAAGCGTGACATAAATGTTAAATGAAAACGCGAATAAATACGAAGTAAAACCCTGATTTTTTTAACTTGCAAATTAAGTATGCAAACAATCGTCAATAAAAAAAATTTCTACCATCACTTATGAATCCGTAAGTCGAGAAATATTGATACTCGTTAAGATAATTAGTTATAATATAGAATTTCATACATAAAATAATATTAAAAGAGTACACCTATCTAATTTGTTCACTGAAAAACGTGTCTACTCTGGAAGAGCCTGTTATCAGTACTTGAGAATGAGACATTCTAGTTTTACAAAGATAATACTGTATACTAGTGATGTAACGAATATTCGTATTCACATTCCCACATTTTAAAGTATTCGCAAAAAATATGCGAATGTTTTGCGAATATTATTTTGGTAATTAAGTATCGGATATTCGGTAAAAGTACCGGAAACTTACCCGGTACATTTTAGAAAAAGGTACTGCAAGAAAATATTCTTTAAGAAAACCGAGGAGTTTTGAAATATTTTAAATTCCTGTACCATTTTGAAAATTTGGCGACGGGGGGGTAGAAATTTTAATGTTTGAGCAATTGTAGAAATTTAAGCAAGTCAATATTCGCTATTCGCATTCGCGAATATCCAAAATCACACGTTCGTTCATCACTACTGTATACATATTTGTATCTACATACATTCATATGGTACCTACGTATAAACAATGTGAAAACAACAAGAGAAAGGAAAGTCGGAGTGAGAAAGAAGAATGATGGCGCAAAATGCGTTAGTGTTATTTACTACTTATTCAATCACGGCTCATTCATAATCTCAACAATTCCTATTTATTGATATTGAAACCAACATTTAATTTGAAAAAAAAAACGGAAAACCTTTAAAGTGCTAACGTTTGCACGTCAGTTAGATGGGTTAAAAACTTTTTTTTTACAAAAGATTGAAGCTGTAAAATATTAACAATTCACATTTGATCGCGACGAATACTAAAATTTATGGTATGCTTAGTCTATGTTAATAATTTCTCTTTCTCATGTCCTATCACATAATCAAGATAATATTTTATGTAGGCAAGTTGAAGATAAATAAATAAATAAATATTTATAGGTCAAATAGACAAAATATAAAAGAATTAAACAATTGTCAAGTGAAATGGTAAAATGTGATAAAATAGGTCTGTTCACACCGAAAACGGTTATAAAATATTCAATTTTTAACAACTTTGGCAGAAAAACTCTCAGAACATTTTGATTTAATAAAATATGAAAACAAATATTTATTGTATTCTATTTTTTCGGTGGTAACCTTATGAAAGTTAATTTTTGTTAATATTAAAATGATTTAGTTAAAACACTGTAACTTTCACTGTATAAATTTTATTTTGGCAGAGGCCTTTCGGAGTCCGGGTAACTCGATTTTTGTTTATTAAAAAAAACTTTGCCAAATCCATAATATTTATATGCTTGATAGGATGAATAAAAAGTATATATATATATATATTGTGTAAACAATTTGTTTTTTGATATAACAAAGAGTACCTAAATAAATCTCGTGAGTCGACTATTTCGTTTTTTTGTTTTAACTAAAAAACTAAAATTAGTAAAAGTTTTATTTTTATTTTATTTTATAAAATCAAAATGTTCGCAAGGGTCAATAAGTTTTGAACGTTTTTCTACCAAATTTGTTGAAAATTTAATATTACCGTTTTCGCTAGAGATCGCTCTTAAGTACGGACTTCGTGTAATGTTCCTTACATGTATTTCAAATTATTTCAAATGTCTTATTATAATATTTTAGCAAGTATAAAATAGCCTTATGAAATCCGCATCAGTGAAGCCATTAGCAGCTAAAAGTTAAACGTCACCATCACACACATATTCCGAACAAATACAATACAAAATGTTGAGCTTATATAAATTCGTGTAGAAATTATCCATTACAGGCGTACGTGGGTGAAATAGTGGAGGAAGAATGCTAGCCGCCCACGGGGACTATCCTACGTCCTTACTCGGGGGATGGGCGGCACTTTAATCAACGAGAATACTATGACAAAACATGGTTTTAACCCCTTTGCGCAATACAGAGGGACTTCTATTACAAATACTGATATTTCAATTTCTTTGAAAACTACGCCATGGAAATAATTAAAAAAAAAACTACTGTTGACTAAACTGACAAGCTAAGTCGTAGATTAGTAGAAGAACACATTAACATGACATACAGGCGTTAAGAATAATCAATAGTAAAATGATTCATTAAAAATAAATACCTGTATTCCATGTGAAGGGTGAGAGATGTGTAGGTGCTGTGCCTGATTTATGTGAAGACTATTGTTGTTCTGCGGCGGCGGTCCTGAAGGAGGACGTGGTGGAGAGGGACCGCCCATGGGACCACGAGGAAGATATCCCGGACTGCCGCTCCCTGGACTAGGGCTACCGTATGGTGAGTATTGCTTATATGATGGTGGAAACGTGGGTTCTTGTTTCACTTGCTCCTGTTTACGGAAAGTACCACCAGGACCTGATAAATAATCCTGGAGTTCGCCGTAAGGTGATCGTGCACTCCGCGCACCAAGTCCCATTTGTTTGTGTTGATGTTGTTCAGCCATCTGCTTGAGGGTTTGCGCAGCCGGAGACAGTTCCCCTCCATATCCGCCTCCGGCACCTGGCCGTGGTCCAAACCCTCGATTCGTTATTCCATTAGGACTATCACTACGTTTCACGATACCCTGAGTTCCTTCTTCCACTTTCACTATTCTACTATCGTTTGCTATGTTGTTGCGGTCATCACTACACATATTATCTGAACCTTTGTCTTCAAAGTCAAACTCTTTCATAAACTCGGGATACTCCGATATTTCGGATATAAGTTCTTTAAACGCGTCCGACATGATTTCGTCACCCGCCTCTTCTCCGATAAGATCGGTGAAACCGGGGAAATTGTCTTTCTCGAGAGCCGCCGCGCACTGATCAAGGTCCGCAAAATCATTGTCAGGCTCTCGTTTACACTCTAATAATGGAGTACCAATCTCACTTTTCACTGATGTATTAGTTAATGCTTTCACAGTTACGTTCGTCGAAATTTGCTGCGGTTGCGAGTCAGCCGCTGAAGTGAATTCTAACTGTTGTACTATTTCTACTGAAAATTTGGTGAGATTTTCTTGTGGACCATTCACGTTCACTCTTTGAAGTTTTCCAGGGGGTGAACACTGACCTGAACCAATATTCAGAACACTTCCTGAACCGATTCCAGTTCCAGATTCCGCCGGTCTTTTTAGGAACTTTTGTTGCTGAAAATAAAAAAAAAGTAATATTACAATACAATTCAATAAGCAAAAATATTGCTAGTATAAAGTAAAATGTAGAATAAATAAAAAGAGTTTACCATACATATCATTATGGGAAAATATAATTATGGTTGGGGAAACTGGGGTTATTTATTAATTTTATTTATTTACACTTTTATAAAAGGGTAGCGCAGAGATAAATATAATTATTATAAATATAATTATTGATACACATTTTTTTTTCAACTCAAATATCTAACTTGTTATAGCGTAGCTTACATATTTCTTATTTTAGCGTTGGGAAAATATATCTATTCTCCCTTGATATGGGAGATTTAATACAACGTGTGAGAGGCTTATTACGAGGAAACAAAAACGATAAAAAAAAACTGTTATCCATAAGAATAAATAAACGGAGTATAAAAATTTACAAAAAATAAGCACATTATTTTAACATACCGTCGCCGCACGCATAATTTGACTTATGTGAGCGCGCGATGCAAAACTACAACGCTACAAGTGCCACACGAGTAAGAACGTATTTTATTACTTAATTATAATATCCACAAGTGATAAAATGCGTTCGTACTCGTGCGGCATTTGCAGCGTTGTAGTTTTGCATCGCGCGCTCACATAAGTCAAATTATGCGTGCGGCGACGATACACAGTTGATTACCCACACATACTTTATTCCTGTCATGGTAAACACCTTTATTTTCGAAATATTGAAATATTTTTTGAAAGAAGATATTTGAGGATCGGAATTGCCACTGATATGTTAGAAGTGAGAGTTTCATTTAATCTTTTTTTGTGATTTTTTAAAGATTCTAAATTATCAAACACTAGCGGTCTGCACCAGCTTCGCACGGGTAGATAAGTATTTAAAAAAATAAATAAGTTTTAGTAAGGATCCCTATTTTTTTTTTTTTAAATATATGTCACCCGGGGATAGTGTAGCTTCCCAACACTGAAAGAATTTTTCAAATCTGTTCAGTAGTTTCGGAGCCTATTCAATACAAACAATCAAATCTTTCCTCTTTATAATATTAGTAGGTATATGTAGATTAATCCAAAGCATGTTTTCATATTTACTGATGAAAGATATATGTATCAACCTACCCGACAAGAAATGTACGAAGTTTCCCATACATACAATTTTGTGAATATGTGAATTCGTTTTAACATAACATATTATTTAATCAAACAATTATTGTTATTCAATAAATATAATTAAGTTAATTTATTGTAGGCATATAATATGAAGCGTGTTACAATTTAATAAATAGCTAACAATTACCTTTTCAAAATGAAGAGAGTTTTAAATTAATAACTACGACAAGAAATTAAATATTTTTACTGTTCGAATGTAAGGAACAAACAAAGAAAATAATGGTACCAAATAGCTCAAAATAACATGTAAAAATAAAGATCAATCATCCCTACCAGAGTATCATATCTATCTAGTTTCCTCCATTAGAAAAAAGATGGGTTAAAAATATAGAGAATGGACGTCTAACCACAAGTACTTGCTACCTGCACACCTGTACATACATTATAACAAACCCTTAAGAGATTTATAGGAATAGTAGTTGAACCTTCCCCAAAAATAAGTAGTTCTACATCATACACATCTATTATAATATAATACATTCTAGAATAATACAAATAGTGTAAAAGGTACCTTTAACACCGTGCCTGCATAATAATTATGTGAGACGCAAATCGCGAGTTCTCAAACATTTAATCCTCTTACTACAAAATCAAATATGGGAACCCTGGAATTTTTCTACATTTATGTAAAATGAATATGTCTGTTTTGTTAGTGATATTCTTAATTACCTCTTACTGCTTTTGAGGGAAGCTCAAGTGTTTGTGCAAGGATGTTTGCAGGTAAAAACATGTTACGAATTCCACGAATTAATTATTATTTTTTTATTCCCAAATACTGTATAACAAAAATATACAGTACAATGTAGAAAATATGGATGCGTATCTCGATAGCAAGTATTTCAATTTTGTATTGAAAACGATGACCGCCGCCGAAAAATAAAATTCAAAGTTTTAAAACTAAATAACGCGGCAATTAGTGACTACAGGAGCAAAATACTTATTCCACTTAATAAAATCAACTTTTTTTACGAATTTCAGCATTAACCGCAGATTCTTTTCTAACCAGCTGAATATAATGAATTATATTACTCATGTGGCTCTACAGGCACATTGGAAACGAGAGGGTTAATGTACGTAATCACTGTAGGTATAATTACTTCACCTTATGCTATTATTTTTTTCGTAGCTGTTTTTTTTTGCGAAATATAATGAAAAATAAAAACAACAAGTCATTTTACGTCATTCATCTATTAATGGGTTATACCCGTCACAATCATATCTCAAGGCCCGCAGTGATGAGATTGCGTCGCGTCTACCCTAAACGAAACGCTTGCAATCCGACATCATACGTTTATTAGGGAGACATGTTCACAATGTGATCTGTTTTTCTAGTCAGAACCACACACGTGATGAGTCTGCGAATCCCCATTAATGTAGGTGTGACGTTGAACATCTGACGCCACTTCTTAGTCTGTTCAAAGGGTACCAGAGTTTTCTGGAAACTATATAGTTGGATCTGCAACCAGGTTGTGGAGAACCTGAAAGGGACCATGGGCTGCAGTCCCTTTCTAGAAGACTTAAAATTGCAGATCGGGTATTACTAAAGAAAATTATTTATTCGAAAGCCGAAGTCCGAAACTCAATGAATTGGCATATTTCCGTGTTTAGAACTGCTACCCAAAATCCCGACAACCATTCATCAACGAATGCGCATTATCGGCTGAGCTGAACAGTTATATACAGTTCTCAGAACATCATTAGTCAGGATGAAAAATCTCTATCTCCTATCTATACCATCACGGCATATCCCACAAGTGGCGTAGCCAGCAGACCAGCTGCATATGATAAACATGCATGCCGTCCTCTTCGTGCCAACATACAATCAAGACATTCAGGATGGGTGGTAAACCTCAACGCTGAATTTAAGATGTAAAATGTCTTAATTTTTCGAACACCTGCCTTTTACAGGACACTCGAAAACTTACGAGAAAGAGTGAGAGACCAATTCTTTACCGGGTGCTCCACGGTATAAATTATTATTATAATGAAAAATTATTACTTTTTTATAATGAATAGATTGAAGTACTATATATAATGTAAACAGAATAGTAGGTAGGTACTTTCCTACACCAGGGAGACAGACAAAATTATCGAAAATATACCCCCAGCAAAACATAAAATTTGGGTAACAACCCAATTCTTTTCCACGAATTGGACCAAGTACAAATTTACGCCCTTGAGGTCATGTTATGAGTAAACGACACATTACAAATTATATATATATATATATGTGGGTGTCATGTATTATTTAAAGGATAAATAAAAAAAAATAAAAGTGGAGAATTCATATTAGAAAATATATGCCATCATAAAAACGGACGACAATCTGAAATAACATGAGATATTTCGACAGTTGAAGGAACAGTGGGTGGTGCATTACTTCACTGGGGATACATTCCAGAATTGAAAGTTCTAGAAATTATGTGATGCGACATCCGGCCACACAGTGCAGCGGCCGGCGTGGCGCTATGAGTGCTTATGTTTGTTTATAAACATTTTTAAAAGAGTGTCACTTCACTACTGCATTGAAATTAAACGTAATCAGCTGGTGATCTAATGGGTAACATGCATGTGTGAGGGATATAAAAAAATGTTATCAATTTATACCTATATATTAATAAAAGAACGCTGATCACGAATATCCTAATAAGAAACGATAAAATTAAAGTTTTCATTTAAAAATTCATATTTTATGTCAAAATTTTATACGCCATCTTATTGAATTAGCCCGTTGTGACGTCGTTTGGCGCTATGTTGTATTGGTACACATTTTATTCGCAGTACTGTTTGTAGCGTCTGATAACGTCACACACCTGTTCATAGCAGATTAAACTTAGCAGATTATTTTGTAAATATATTACTTACGCACTTTTACTTTTTATTATTTTGTAACTTTTGTAACCTAGGTTAAGAAAACTTGTTTATTTGATTATTTTTTTTATTTTATTTTTGTATAGATATATGTATTATTACTATGTTTGCTTCTCTCGTATAAAGGTACATCGAAGGAGTTTAGTCAAAAGATTTCACACGGAGGTTTTGGCGGTTTGGTGGTTTGGCTGGCCAGCCCTTCAGGCTGCCCACTATGGCGCCTCCGGTGTGGACAAGATTTGTTAAGTGTAGAATTTCGGATAAATGGAAGTCCCCAGACTTCTGCGGTATCCGGGTGGACGGTGGGTCCTTCAATGTATAATTAGCAGATTTCATCACGCGTCTAGCAAGATCTAAAATTTAATTTGGGTCACCCCGAGTTCTTGACATGGCCAGGCGATGATCGATTCGCCTGAACGGTGCACGATTATTATTTATATTTATCTTCTGGGATCAGCCTTCAGCTGTACTAATCCTTGTTAAAATCGTCTTATTGTCAGTAGTAGTAATAATAATAATAAGGTTTTCATACCGCGATCCACTCCCGATGCCTAATAGATATAAATAAGCTATTTACTAAATACTGAATATGAAGTATTTGAGACGAAAAAATTAGTTCAATTTCACTTTTAAGGTTTTAAGATAACAATAAAACCAGTTATTTTCTTTAAATAGGTACAATAATTAAAAAATTGATCACACGTTATTGCATCAACTATAAATTTAATCAAGTACGCTTCAGATTTACGGAGGTAATGTAAGAAAACATTCAAATTTTACGTAGACACATCCATGTGGTGTCGACAAACGACGAATACAAAGAGTATGAAATCGAAATTTTGAAAAGCAATCTGAATAAAGACATTGATAAATTGTCCAGGATTTCAAAGGTCGAGAGACAGGGTTACCTACTTGAGAACTACCCACTAGACACCTCTTTAAATCCCGACTATCCAACGATCGCCACACTGTAGATGTTCAAAAATTCTTTTTTAAGAGTTGAGTTTATAACTATAGGCCTAAAATATATTTGAATCATGATTTGATTGTAGAAGTTATTCAAAATTATTTTGTACAGGATTTCAAAAACTTTTGTATTTAAACACAAATTTTACATTAACATACTATGGCTATGTTATACTTTTGGTTACCTTCTGAACAACGCTATCGTTAAATTTTCCAATAATAATTTAAATACCTACATACATACGTAAATATAATTATTTTTACGTATGGAAATATTATATGCTACTAATATACCGATTTTTTACTTAATATGCACATAATTTTATTTAAAATCAAAGATTCACATTAATAATCGTCACACTATTTGATCTGAGCTTTGGTTATGTACCTATATAGAATAAAATTTATCAAAACCTTATAGGCATCCATTACAGGCGAGTGAATTAACTAACAAATAAAAATAATATAAAAGACGAACATAAAAAGGAGAAAATGTGCTAAGCTACAAAAAATGGTTGCAGCGTAAGAGAAATATCAAAGATAAGATTAACTAACAACATTGTGTTACAGAAGGTCAGGGCCAATACTTGATGATATTATGTTGATGGTGATAACGATGACGAATATGATAATACATATTTTATCAAAAGGCACCTTAACAATCAAGTAAAAATATGTATTTTGATAGACGCAAAAATCAGCGGCGCCTAATGCAATTTATAATCTCACGCAAATAAGTATTCTGTTACTAAAATACGACAAGACAACATTTATAAACAGTGTATGAAATTACACTTCACCCCTGTAGTCAATTACATTTTGAGTTTCTCTTTTACAAGTTAAATAAAAATTAGTTAAAATAATATCATAGTCGCAAATGAACATTTTAAGAGTTAAAGATTCTCGTGTATGGTCTTTAACCTGACTGATAATTAAGACGCCTACGCAAAATTTAAATTCATCAATTATTGACAATCGATTGTATTGAAAGAAACACACGCATTATAAAACAATAGACAGGTACATATTTTCACCTTTGACCCTAATACCGCACGTATAAAAGGTGATTGACTCCATACAGACGCCCGGTTCAAAGAGAACAACCCACTTCCAAAAGAGGATAACTCCCCCATATTTGATATCATGCGTTCGGAACAATTTTTTTGGTAGAAAATGAACTACGTTCATTCACCCAAATAAACTAGAATATTTTATCGCGTCCTTGCGATTAAAATAAAAAAAAGATTGAAAATTTTTAGGATTTAAAAGTTGGATAATATTTAGCCGAAATATTATATCTGAAGAAATTTGAATATGCATAACTCCAGCAACATACATCACAAAATTTCTAAACGTTAAGTCATTTAGTGCAATCATCTACATACAACTTAATATAATAATGATACACTTACTTTAAAATTTATGCTATACGAGTACTATCCCTCACTCCGTATACCAAGTGAGGTAAACAGAGAGAATGGAACGCCATATTTAGCAATTTTTACATATATCTTTCGCTTCCTCCACATCCATGCAATTTCTCATACATGCACTCCAATGTTTCATACTCAATACGCGGCCATCCATGAGGATTTGATCAGTGTAGTTAAGCCACGTTGTTCTCGGACGTCCACGTTTTCTCACACTTCCCTTTCAATTTATTACGCCCGCTTCATCATACATTCGCACCACATGTCCCAACCATGGCAACTTACACGCATGCTATCCACAACACTCTTTTGTTATTTTATCTCATGTTATTTATAAAAATAATTGCTATATTTATTGCGCCACAAAGTAATGACATTCTAATCAGAATTACGACGTAAGTATCATATCACATAGGTACACAAGTTGATGAGTAAGTACATATTTTTATAAATAGCTCATATATATTACCTTTTATCAGTTCAGTATTGAGAAACGAACAATAAACACGAGGTCAGAAAATGTTCAATAACAAATAAACACATACTGTCCTAAGACCGACTAATACGTACAAATAAAATAATTTAAGTGCAGCAACAATGCAGAGAGAAAGAAGAGAGATAAAGGGGACCTGAGAAATTATTTTCAGAAAATAATTAAAAATGACACACTGGTAAACAGTAAATGGTGTGATTATTGTGTCCGGAATAAAGTTGTAATTATTTATAACAATAATTACCATAAGACGTGCAACAGTTACGTCACCATCAGCTGTTGTGTGCGGTGTATAGGTAGTATACCTACTCAGTACTATAGTTCGTTACAAATTTATTATTCTATATACGGCAACTATATATCCTACCTATATACCTACCTGATATAGCAACAGGCTAACTATACACGGAAATAAAATAATACAAAAACAATAGCTTAAGTATTATATAAAGCAACATCTTGTATGCTGATAACATGTTATATACATAATTATGTGCTATATATTGTGATATTCCGATTTCCACCTAAATTAAATCAAATATTACGTCACATCATCTCATTAGATTTGAAATTTGCTAACTCTAAAGCGCCCACTTGCAGTAGAGCAAATCAAAAATTTAAAGTTTTTGAATCTATAGTATTACTAAATAAACACACATAAATTTTATTTTTCGCAGATAAATATTAACTTGTTAAATTATTATTGCTCTAGGTGAAACGATAACGACAAAAATTGAAATATGTTGGTGATTTTAGCGGCCCAAGAGAACGATATCCATATGATTTTTTGAAATAGTATCAAATCCGAGAGCTAAAATCCCAATTTTCGCAAATAGTTTATTCGAGCAAATACTTTAATACTCCATAATACTCTAGGACAGGGACCAAAAATCATAAAAATTATGTTTTAGCATTAAATTTTCATGCTATGGCCAGAAAAATTATACTTGTAACTGAGATTACATCGAAATCCATGAAAATCGAAGTCACATCTTCAGGATGTATAATTCCTCTAAACTTCAATGGGTTAAAAAAATAAATAAAACTTCATTGGCATAAATATATATAAATATATATAGTCTACAAGCATATGTTTACAGAGAATATTAAAAGGCGATTTTTTTCCAGCCAACTCGTAAATAAAACAATTAATAGATTAAAACAATTAAAGACTAGAAAATATCTACACATAGATATAAAAATAAATACTAAGATTAAATTATGATATTCTTGTGTAGGTAAGTCAGGACATTAGTTTAAGATGATGTAAGATGGAGTAAGATGATATAGAACAACAGTTATTTCGATTATTGATAAAAACAAACGCCACTATTTGCATGGTTTAATGATAGAACCACGATACCAGTAGAAACGGATTAAAACGTTTAACCGGTAAAAAGAAATGAGTAAATATCAAATAGGTACGATATAATAATATTATTATGCCAGAAATACCTAATAATTTATAATTGACTAACAAATAAGAAGATACATAATAAAATGAACAGTGAGATTAGTATGTAATGTATCCATTTTGAAAGTGTTCACCTTCTCTTCGAGCGACACGCCATTATTCTTATAAAAATACACACTTTCTCGCTTTGCAACCAACGGGTACATATCGTACATGCATCCATATCTATAGATATACAAACTCTAGGTAACAAATTAATTAGGTATACAGATACATATACATTATTGCAACACTTTGCAACCAACGTATGCATATAGGTACATGATAAACATTACACAGACATGCTGCGTGTGTTACTCTATGTGTTGGTACCTACTTATGATAATGTTAATAAAGGCAATAATGTAATTATGCAGTAGGTGCAACTATACTACGTATGTAGGTACTTAATAGTGCGGCAGCTGTCACACGCAAACACAATCACCGATTGAAGAGTACGTACTATTGTTTAATAAATCCTACAAAACTGGACATGTTCCACGCACAAATACCTATACAGTCTCAATTTCCATCTTATAATTCGACATATGAACAGAGTATACTGCGCACCCACATAACTGTCTAATCTACACCGAGATACATATTAAATTGGCTTGTATTTAAGTGATCATCAAAAATATACCAAAATCGTCACCAAATAATTCAATATGATTGCCAAAATAGTTGATTGATCATCAAATCGTGATCCTCAAATAATTCTAAATTGAACCTTAAAAAATTAAATTTTGTAACCAAATAATTCAATATGATCACCAAAATAGTAGATTGATCATCAAATCGTGATCCTCAAATAATTCTAAATTGAACCCTAAAAAATAAAATATTGTCACCAAATAATTCAATATGATCGCCAAAATAGTAGATTGATCATCAAATCGTGATCCTCAAATATTTCTAAATTGAATACAAAACAATAAAACATTTGCCGGCAAAAATAAAATCTGATTCCAATATAAATTTCTTGCAGTTTTGTACATATTACTTTTCTATAGAAAAAAAATACTCGACAACGGTTGGAGCCAATTTATGTTCGAACTAGATTTTATTTTCGCCGGTTTTATTTTATTTTTGCCGGCAAAAATAAAATAAAACCGGCGAAAATAAAATCTAGTTCGAATATAAATTTCCTTAAGTTTCGTATATATTACTTTTTCTATGGAAAAAATACTCGAATACGGGTGGGGCCGCTCAAGTATCATAGTTCCGATAATAGTGCATCTGCAACGGGTTTGAGTATTCAAATATTATTATTGTAGTCGTGAATAGTGAAATAATAAAAAGGGTCATGTCATTTTAAGCATTCTTAAAAAAATCACGATAGTGAAGAAAGAGACTTTCTAATGAATTTACTTAAATATTATGAACGATTTTTGTTATTATAATAACAAATTTGGCGATCAATCTACTATTTTGGCAATCAATCTATTTATTTTATGGTCAAATGTATTTTTTGGTGGTCATACCGAAATATTTAGACGATCGGAATTTAATATTTGTAGGTAATAATTTTGATGTTAGTTTCATTTATTTGATGATATTTATTTTATATTTTCATGATCGGAATATGAAATATTTGGTGGTATTGTTTTGGTGTTAATTTTACTTTTTTGATTATCGTTTTATTTTTCTGATGGTCGGTGACTAGGATCAAAAATATTATTTGATGATCATTTATATAATACCGTATTAAATTCAGCAAACATTATAGACTACACCACAATATAATACTGCCTACTTACTACC
Organism: Athripsodes cinereus; assembly: GCA_947579605.1. Taxonomy (NCBI): domain Eukaryota; kingdom Metazoa; phylum Arthropoda; class Insecta; order Trichoptera; family Leptoceridae; genus Athripsodes; species Athripsodes cinereus. Next base: position 14,485,820 of record OX388310.1, read on the forward strand.
TGTTTATTTATTTATTTATTCATTCTTTACTGTACATTGATTAAAAACAATTACATAAAAGGTATACATTCAAATTAAATACAATCAATATACAGAGGGCGAGTTTATCGCAAAGGCGCGATCTGTTCCAACTAACCCAAATTGTAAATAACCTAAGATTATAACCTAAACATGTAAACTGTAAAGAGTAGATATTTACTGTACAACACATTAAATTAAAAACACTAATCGATATGAAAACAAATATAAAAGTAAAATGACAGACATCATAAATCGCCCTGAGTTCAACATATCTAAGAGTAAAGATTAGTCAGTTGGACAAGTTTAAGTTTGTTATCTCAACACGTGCTCATATATATCAAACCTACTAAAAATAATAATTGTTGTTGTCATGTCTGAATGCAAAGTAAGCAATCTCAAGAAGTTATCATCAGTAGACCGGAAATCGTCCACAAATGCAATCAACCAAATTGAAATATGTACCGTCGTCTTATTGTATTACTGTATCAATCAAGATACTTCATCTTATAATCACTACACCACTTACATACAGACACTTCGTAATATATACCTAATATGTAGGTCGAAATTATTATATAAGTGTATGTTCTGCATCCACAAAATATGACAACAATGTGTTATCAGATTCTCGAATGGGTATGCAGATGCAATATTCTTTACGAGATATATAAATAGGTATAATCTGAATCAGGTAGCAACAAGTAATCATAAATGACAATTACACACTGCATGTAGGTCAAATCTTGGATAATATCTTTTATTGGTAGATTATTATTGATTGAATAAAGTATTTATTTATTTTTAAAAAAATGTTCTGTTATTGAGAACTATTTAATTTTCTTTTCATACTATTAAATCTTAAAAAGGCGTAAGCTATATAATATTCGGTTAATACATAAATAAGAGGTATAGAGCTTGAAGTAATACCGAGAGTCACGACATATCGATCCAAGGATGATATCTTGCTTCAAATAAGCGCAGAAATGATTAAACAAGCGACCGAAATTATTATATAAATGTGGACGAAGTACAGCATAATGTTCACCTAATTAATCGCATATATCAAGAGTGAACAGAAATATATTGAATAGAGGTGCTATACAAATACAATACTTATACTGGCATCAATGAATATTGAATCAGAATATGATAACAAACAATCAGTGAATAAGTAGTCTAACCGAGTAATAATTAAGTAAGTTACGAGTATATCGTATGAGTTTGACATCATATGTCATAAAACTAAGAACGCGGGGGACACGTGAAACATCGGGAAGTTGACCACATGATATCGCGTATCAGGATAATGTTTGTAAGCAAAGTGGTGTTTACACGAAATGACATAAAGGCACAGACTTACTAGACTGGTAGCGCATTACAAATATTAAGTTTTAAAATTATGGAATAACCGGGTTAGTTGAAAGACATCGCATTCTAGCGATAAACTCGCCCTCTGTACATTGAATAACTTATATTTATATGATACTTTGTATTGATTTGAAATAATGTTACCAATGTACAGTGAAGAATAAAATAGATATATATCAGTAATATATTTATATAATAATAGGTATATGTAATGTTAGTGATATAAGCATTTATACAACATAATATGCATTTTCACTCCGTAACATTAAATTGATAATGGTCTTTTTCCTACTAATGCTGAAGCATATGAATGTCCATTCCTGAAACCCATAAAAAGACCCTTAAAAAAAATAATGAATGTCTTTCAAGACTGACACAAAAGATATTATCTACCTATATAAACACACGGTGGCAATGTATAAAGGTGCACTTCTAATATTTAGACAACCAATATATTCCGAATCAATAGTAACATACTTCTATAAATGCATCTACAACGCGAAACTGTGGGGAGACTATGAAAGTACATTTTTGAACCAATGCTCTTTTACAACTGATTGATATGAAATTATATTGGTTACTTCATTAAATGAATTAAAATATAAATTTTATAGATATTGCCACCCAAATGAATATCATAAAAATAATAATTTTTAAAATTGCTATTTTTAATTTATAGGGAAAAGATAAAATATTAGATGTATCTTAGGTAGGCACCGACACCTAGTTACTATTCGAAAAACTGAAGCTAATCAGTCGAAACTGCCAAAGATGGATCAACAGACAAATAAAAACTAGATAGATACTCTTCATTGAACAAACATTAAAATTCGCACATTTTTTGGTGTCTAAGGAACATGATACAGGTAGGTATGGTGAACCTTCGCATTTTTGTTTCCTTACATATAAGCACACAATAAGTAAAATACAACAGGAAAATATACATTTGTACGATATCTACAATAACGAGAAGACAAAATGTATGTACATATTATACGTAGGTAATGTATGTATGATAATAACTATTTATCATTACGGGTAGGTATATTACCTGCACTGCTCTACGTCATTCATTGATATTTGAATATATTCCATTCAATACACTTCATATTATGTATCATACAATTGTATATTGTTTATTAATCGCACCAACAGCTAGCTGTCAATCACACACACACACACACGGCTAGCTTAGCTATCACGGAAGAATATGTGATACAGTATACCTAAACAGTACACACTACATGATCGTAAGCATATAATAGATTATTAATCGTTGAAATTTGATATAAGTCCTCTGCAGGGTTACTCTTGACAAAACTAAACACGATCTTAATCTAGTCTTGATCTTGATCATACGACGCACGAAGGGACTATGGTCAAAAACACCGCGCTACCGCTAACGCGTAATCGGTTTGTGTGTATTTTTGGCCAATAGTCACTTCGTGCGTCGTATGATCAAGATCAAGACTAGATTAAGATCGTGTTTAGTTTTGTCAAGAGTAACCCTGCAGAATCTATTACGAAAAATCTACAATTGGGAAAATTCACGAGTATTGTATGTAGTACAACCGGAATACATAATACGTTATATGATTTATTCATTCGCATACAACTAATTAGTTGCTGCAACTTAATACTCACCCATGAGTAAACTATTTAGTTGCCGGTGATTAAAGTTGCCAGTGCGCGGCAGGCCTAAATATAAAAATATGTCTTATAATATAAAAATTCACAGTTTACTAAGGTTTCTTCTTAAATGCTAATAAATATTGTCAATATCAGATTGTTTCATTAGTACCTAATATAGAATCCAGAAATTTGAAGGAACTTCATATACACAGTACATAATTATGTACTATGTATAACTAACGCTTCAATTTCATTTAGAGCTTATCATCTTGAAAAACGGAAATGGCTTCATAGTAACGTGTTCGCTGACTAAATATAATATATACATATTAGAAAAGTTGTGAAGAAATGTATTATAAAACAACATTGGAAGAATAAAAATATTATATCTATCTTTTGTGACAACCCAAGTCACAAAGAATTATAATTTCTGTATAGGTAATAATATGTATGTACAGACTCTGATAAGTTTGAAAATATCTTGAGTAAAACGGATACTAAGGCGAAGAATAATATCATTCCTTTACGTGTGAGTTGGGTAGGCACCAGGTATCGGTATGTTCCCAAGTAGGTATACATATACATACAATATAATAATATATGTATGTATGTATTTAGTTTTATCTGCGTTCACTTGCGATGAATGACTAAGTGAAATTCCAAACAAGCTATTATTATTCATTATCATCAGTCTGTTCGTATTGTGTACCTACAATTATTAGTGTAAGTATATGACATGATACTCATTCTTATACCTAACGATGTGACTACAGAGACTAGAATACAAACTGTATCTACACTGTACTCGTACTGTGTTGCACTGCAACATTGCGTAGTGTACCTACTATGTAATGCACATCTACTGTAGAGTGTACGGTACGGTGTAGTGTAGTGTAGTGTACCTTGTCACTGGGACCTCGGTTGCCGCTGCTGGTGTATCAATATGCTCAACAGAACATCTAACTTTATTCTAACTGAAGCTTTACTACATAAATTACTCCAAGAGATTTCCTGTTTGCACGACTCAAACAAAAGATATTCAATATGAACTGCATACCCAGCCCACGAATATATAATTGAAAAAAAAATCTATTGCACAAAAAAAATGGAATAAATAGTTATATGTAACGGATGAGTTAATAAACAAATACCTAATAATAAATCGTATGTATGTGAAGTCAGAATAACTGACTTAATTAATCATCTTCAAATAAATGAGAAAATGTAACAGCACATGAAAGTTCTACATACATAGTTATAATACTTTTATTTTTAAATTGTCCATAATTAAGACATAATATTTAACTAAAACTTCTTCCACAATATTACATTTCTGTTAACCTAGAACCTATGTATGAATATATATTACGTATATAATTAAAATTCGACTTTATACGAAAATTGTCAAATTGCGTAAAGCAGCGAGTACACAGTCCATGGACGGATATGTTCAATGTTACTCTGCAATTACATATTGTAATGTCACGTACATTCTAGATTCATAATAAACACGGGAATATTAAATATTACTATTGAAAATAAAACTAAAAATTAAGAACAAACGAATGTTTACACTCACATAAATACATAACGGTATCCTTGATGTGAAATATCGATATGCATTAACGGATTATATAATAAAATATACGATTAAGTAGTTGGGGAAATAAAAATCTAATCGAGATAAATCGCTATACTAAGCTGTTTAGTTTTATTATTGAATTTATTTAATCAATCATTCGAGAGTAAAAATGTAAAAAAAATATTGATACTACATAATATTATTATATTCACCTCTTTGCAGCCTATGTTCACAGCTACAAATTTACCCAATCATTGTAAACATAAGATTAGAGAGTGGATATAAATAGCAAGAAAAAATAAATAAATGGGAAAATTTACAAGAAATGTGATATGATTATAAAAACGCAAACACAAACATTTACAGAGTAAAATAACATTTCGATGCTGTCACATCATCACATCCCATGGTCTCTCTTTACTTTCACTGCAAGAGAAGATGGCCGTTGTAATCGATAGAAATTATAATAATAAATGTGCTGTGCTGTGCTGTGCTGTGCTGTACGGAGGTATTGTATCTACCTACTTCATAATACTGTATATCCACACTTTATCGAATATACACATACCAATCTATAATAATTATGATAGCACAACGGTATGAATAAGATTAAAAACTTAGTCCAGTAGCGTGCTTCCATACAAGCCGAAATGTACCTACCTAATAGACTTCCTAGACTAGTAACACAGTGTAAAAATTCGTTGTAAAGTTATGTTACAAAATTATATATTATCCTATCGCCCTCCGTAACATTAAGATGGTAATGATCTCTTTTCTACTAATGCTTAAGTATAGTGCATCCCTTACACCTTAGAATCCATAAAAAGACCTTCACAATTATTATAAGCTTATAGTGATGTAACGAATGTGTGATTTTGGATATTCGCGAATGCGAATGCGAATATTTGTTGCCGACATTCGCGAATGCGAATAGTGAATATTGACTTGCTTAGATTTCGACAATATTGCACAAACATTAAAATTTCTACCCCCCGTCGCCGAATTTTCAAAATGGTATAGGACTTTAAAATATTTCAAAACTCCTCGGTTTTACATTTTCTTGCAGTACCTTTTTCTGCAATGTACCGGGTAAGTAACCGGTACTTTTACCAAATATCCGATACTTTATTACCGAAATAATATTCGCAAAACATTCGCATATTTTTTTGCGAATACGAATGCGAATATTTGCGAATGCGAATACGAATATTCGTTACATCACAATAAGCTTATAGCTTTATTATTGACGATGGGCCTACCCACGAGAATGTGTAAAAAGAAACCTCAGATACGATACTAACTCTGGGCACATTTCTTTCGACAAGTTTCACGCAATAACTTTAATACTATTTATTTACCTGTTGAACTACTTGTGTTATCCAAATGAATAAATATGAGCAAAAAGAATAAATAGATAAATAAAATGATGCACAAAAATTTAACTCTAGTCATGAAAATTTCGTGATATTTCGAATGGCGCATGTACTTTTGTATGCTGTGCAAGATTTCTTTTAATACATCTACCAACTTTATTTTATATTGCCCTCCACGATCTACTAGGGTTTCCATTATTTTCCAACTCCCGCAATGTCATACAAACTACGCACAATATTCATTCTTTTAAAGGTCGTGCGGAAATTGCAACTCTTTCTTTAAGGATGTTGATTTTTACTTATGGTCATTGCCAAAATTCAAGGGTGTTTTTCCAGATCTCTTCAGGGTTCTGGTTGATGACTGTCCTGAACGTGATGAGGTTTACACGAACATTGGGTTTCCCCCCGATATACCCCTGTTTTGATTCGATTGCATGGATTATCTCATCGAGCGCATTTTATTTTTATTTCATTGTGTTTTTCTAAGTTGGAACGTAGTGTAAATAATAGTAGGTACGTAAAATAATTTAACAAACTTCACTGGCTTGTGAATATTGCATAATTTAAGTTATACAATAATAAAATATGTAATAGGTAGCTGTTTGTTTGTATTTTATTAATGAAATAAAATAAAATGTCAGACTTCAAATACAAATTAAGAAACGCAAAAAAGTCTAACCATAAACGTCACAAATGTCATGTACAACGTCGCGCTCAACTGTATAAACGTAAATAGAATTTTCCTCGCAAAAGTGCATTAGATAATTATTACGATAGGGTAATGAAAAATTTGGACTGACATTACAGATTTTTCATAAATTACACATACGTAATTAAAACTTCATTCATGATACAATTATTTAATTATTAATTTTCTTTTGTGGACTTAAACGAGTGTTAGTATATTGTGTTGGTTGTATCAGCATAATCATTACCTTGATTCTACAATATTTATATAACATTGTAACGGCAAAACAATCTAAAACATACCTACCTATCTACCTACATAGACACCGCAACATAGTGTAACACAACACTATGTGATGATGTGAAGTTCTACGTAAAGGTGTATCTGTATACTATTTAGGTACATATAAACATACAAAATATAACTACATAATAAGATATATTTGTGTCTACTATTACTATTACTACCTACAATTATCTGTTGAAAATAAGTTAGCATAACATTTTTGTACCGTCAAAGCATAATAATGAAATACATTAACGCTTACATGAAGTAAAAAAATACCTTGACACAATTCCATTCGCGCAAGATTGGTCATGTTGAAAAAATGCTAGGAGCTATCGAGATTCACATGAATCATAATACTAAAATATTAATATAATTCTAAGCAAGGGGAGCATGGAATTACAGAATACAGAGAAATTGAAATGAAAGCGAATGCAATATGATAATACACAATATAATAAATGTATGTTGCTATAATAATTCAAGTTTGATGTCATTTGTAGTTAAGACAGTTTTACATTTTCATCGAAATATTATACCCAATGTCAAAAATAAATAAAAATAATCACAAAACTTTTCATATATATATAATCCTGTATAAGTAACTTTAAATCAAATATGTACTGTTTTATAACACATCAACCCTTCACCTTTTGTCATTCATTCCGTTTCAGCAAGCTTTTATGGGCGCGATGATTGAATGCCCGCATTTTGAATGTTATTGTTTTTACGAAAATATACAAAGCAAGAAGAAAGCATATACATAATAAAAGTATAATTTAGAACCAAGTACGTAAGTATAAATGTATATGTATATACATAAACACTTACACAAAAGGAACACAGTACCCGTATTTTAACAGATCATCCTCTAAGATTTCACCATATATTGAAGGACCCACCGACCACCTGGATAGTAAGGAAATCTGAGGACTTCCATTTATCTGATTCTAATTTCCACACTACTAAATTTGTCCACACGGGAAGTGTCATTTAATGGGCAGCCTGTAGAGATAGTTGGTCAAAAACTACAAAGCTCTTCATGTGGAATCTTTTAATTACACTCCTTCGCTAGCCAAGGAGGCACAGAAACAAATATAGAAAAAATCACAAAGGGAATTAAAAGGTTCTATTTGCCAAAGAAATACAGTGGACAGCGGACACAATAATTACCACAACTCAAAAACTTATCATCCGAGCCAATAAACGAGTTTTGAATGATCTCTGATTCAAAACTTGTCTTGACCAGCATAATTTAGTTTCTACATATACCTAATATATCAATAAAATTATTGAAAGATAAGAACAAACACAAACCATATGAGTTCCATACCTCCAAGGTTGACTACAACCCCTAATAATTTATGCATATGTTTTCACACATCCTGCACCTTTTATAATTTTAATAATACCTAGTAAAATATTTTAGTTTAATTACAATATTTCATATTACGGATTAAAAATAATATATAAAAGATATGTATAAAAAGGCAGAAATGTTAAACTCCATAACCTGTAGTATTTCAATACTTTTACTATGCTGTTTTCACTAGCGTTGCACACCACTTCATTTTCACATCACACTACACCATACCCTCACGCCGTGTCCCAAGTGGGGTAGGTAGAGAAAACGGAACGCCAAATAGATCTATCCTTACAAACTTCTTTCGCTTCCTCCACATTCATACAATTTCTAATGCACACACGTCAATTCATCTAAAGTAGCATTCACATTGCTTCACTTTGGATGATCATCCAGAGTGTCAGGGTCAAACCTGTTCGTCGAAAGTGAACACGTCTGTTCACACTTGTTCATCCTAGGCTTTCACTCCCATGTCAACACTCTCAGTCATGCTGTATGTAGTTTGACGTATTTTCGTACAAAAATAATTTAACTAATTCAAAAATTAAAAATATCACTTAAAATAAATTAATATAGCTCTCGACTGCATAATAATTTTGTACAAGATTCTGACATTCAATACAAATTCATAGAGAATAAAACAATTAATAATAAGATAAAACTTGTTTATGGTCGTTTCAGTGAAAGGACCTTTCATCAAAATTATGACGAGTGGTAATCTCTTTCCTCCGTCATCGCTAGTGATCACTATTGATTCCCGTTCACACCTATTCATCTTGGAGGATCATCCGGAGTGATCACTGAAAGTGAACAAATGTGAACGACCCTTTACTCAACACACGGCCGTCCTTGAGAATTTGATCCACGTGGTCAAGCCACGTAGTTCTCGGACGCCCGCGCTTTCTCACACCCTTTCTTTCAGACAAGTATATCCTCTTTGTCATTTTCATTCACTCTGACATTTCACTTCATTCAGACGGAAAATATGAAAAGGGGCTTTTAAAGAAACTGAGATATTCAGCATTATTTCTATGTGAATATCAAATTGATGCAAAACCAAGAAAATAATCACCAATAATAATAATATTATGACTAATCTGATAACATTCTACTCTGTCCAATTATTTCAAATGAAATTGAAAAATGAAGGATTACGTATATTATGTATATAAATATAAACATACATATAATAAAAGTAGAGACAGTTGACAATCTTACAAAAAGAATAATTGTACAAACTGTAATTGTGACACATTATTTTTATTTGATGGATTACTGAAAGGTGAAAAGCAATCCTACACTCACAAAGTGTGGAATAAACTAGGCTACACATAGCATTCTATTACTGTCAATGGTATGCAAAACAATAATGATAAAAGTGTTTTATATTTATATAATTATGGTATGTTCCTCCTCTGAACCTAATTCTGCGGCATAACAAGGTGACATCTATCACCAACTATTTTTATACGGAGTTTATTACAGCTGGATTGATGGAAAAAATGAATGAGAAAAGTAAAAAATTAAAAGCTGAATTAAAATGTTAATGTGATACAAAAAATAAGCATATAATTGCTTAGTATAAAAATATTTGAGTTATATTTTATATATTATAGTTATAAATCTAGAATTATTTATAAGAGGATATATTATTTTACATACCACATGCACACTGCTGTGCAAATTGGAGGTGAGGCCGTGTGGGTGCAATTGTCCCTGAAGTTGGTTCTGTAATTGCAAGGATTGCTGCTGTGGGGTCTCTTGCTGCCGAAGTTGTTGCTGCCTGTCTGCTCCTTTCTTCACTGTCCTTTTTGACTTTCCCTCCAGAAAACGTCTTTGTAAAGCAGTCGTCTCCAAATTTTGCTGCTCACAAACTCCACTGAATGACTGATCAAAGCGAGGTATACACTCTGTCTGCCGTCGACGGTAACTTTCAATACGTCTCCTGTTAAAAATATTTACAGTGTTGTCAGAACAATATTGCACTTAATTATCTAAAATATTTATGAATTGTTTTTTTGGAACCATTCCTTTACTTACGCTTAGTATAAATTAATTAAATTTAAATGTGAGATGAGCCTTTCTAGGTTCCATATGAGCAGTGTCATTAAATTTTAAGAGAATATCAAAATCATATTTCTTTATCCATAGAACATTTCTTACATATATCCAATAATAATACATAATTTGTGTAATAATTAACAATGTGTTGGGGTAGCTGCCCCACTAGGAGCAATACACATGTATTGGGGAATTATTTTTTTAAGTACATATATCATTTTCATATTATATATGATTATGAATAGATTGTAATAGGGTCGATCTTTATAATATGAAAATTTAAAAAGTCAACTATGTGATCACTTTTTTAATAGAGGTTTACATTTTGGTTCCATATTGGAGAGAATTTGGCCACTACCTTTTGAAGTAAGACTTGATAGTTTGGCTACTACCATCTTAAAACGTAAATAAATGTGTATTTGGATTTATTGCAATAAAAAAGCTGTGTGTGATATATTTTGATTGTTCATATTATCTAAAATAGTAATTTACATCTATTTTCAAAAATATTTTTCATGTGTTTTATCAAGAAATACATGCTTCCATACTTTTTGGATCCGTACGGGAAGCGTGTTCAAACCTACGTTTTGATATGATAATTTAATACTTTTTCTTATTTTTGGGTTCCAAAAGGAATCGGAATGAGTTTATTATATATATACTGAAACATAATTTAATGACACATATAACACCAACAAAATATTATACCTTATACTGTAGTTCTATTTCTAGCGATGAAATTTGGCCATTGAAAATCAAAATATTTTACAACTCAGAATGCTATGATTTCATACTATATTATAAAGGTCATTCTTGTGTTTCAAAATGTAAGTTTTCAACCTCATTGATCTCGAGATTTTCCAGTGAAGTAGGTAAACTACAAATTTCAAAGATTTTGCAGCTGTACTGGGGAATTATTTCATAAAGTAATTCATTTTAATTAATTCTTTTAGCGCTACATTTTACAGAAAACAATATTTTACATAAAAGCTGCAGAGCATTAAATTAACCACAACTTTTTCAATAGGCTTTTTTCTATAAAATGAGTAAGGCAGCTAGGAAGATACTTTATTTTTTATCTTCAGTTTATATTTATTTACTTTTTACTAATGCATCTTATGTAAAAACAAAATTGCCATACACAAAACATTTACGCTAAATTTATGAAATATGTACAAAATAATTGTATAACGAATTATTATTTGTAATAGTTTAAGTTTGAAAATTACAATAAATGTCTTACGACGGATTTTGGGTGTGATAATCTCTATAATACATGAGAAACAATGTTCTTGTGCCATGTTTTGAGCAAGGCCAGTCATAGATGGCCAAAAGGAGCACTGTTCCTCATTCAAAAGGGTTTTTTCAGCCCTGACATCACATCTCACAATACATCCTTTTTCTGATGACATCAGCAGCCTTAGTCAAAACACATTTTAATGTTATGTAGTCTGTAGTCCTTTGACTATGAACGACTTTATGGCTGCAGAATGCTAGAAATGTCGTAGACAGAGCAATCAAGCCCATATAATTATGTTTTATTGTTATTGTTTTTTTTTATGTATGTATATAAACATTTTATTATTTTGTTTGCTTCTCTCGGCTAGAGGGACATCGAAGGAGTATAGTCAAAAGATTCCACACACGGGGTTGTTTTTGGCCGGCCAGCCCTTCGGCTGCCCACAATGGCACCTTCGGTGTGGACAAGATTTGTTAAGTGTAGAATTTGAATAAATGGAAGTTCCCAGACTTTTGCGGTATCCGGGTGGACGGTGGGTCTCCTTCAATGTTGACTATCACTGAATGAATAAACTTATTCATTTTCAAAAAAATTTAAAATTCATTTTTCCTGGAAAGGCTCAGATGTAATTAAGTTAGTCACAGCAGAATATGTAATAGCTAGACATGCAACAATGGGGGTTATTCTTAACATACGACAGTATCGAATCGCATCTGATTTGATACTGCCCATTCGACAATACAACTTATGGTTATTCTGAACATCCAACTCTATCATATTGGATCATTATCGAATTGTGTCGATAGTACCCGCCTACGTTACAACTGCACGAACTTCATGCTTATTGTCGTTGACAGTTCCGAGGCGATCACTCATTTTTATGTGTAAAAATAATTTACTCTTTACAGAATGCAGCGGGACGGTCAACAACGGCCAAATTGGTAGACCTTTCGAGTTGTGATCCACTGAAAAAGAGGAAATCTATCTATATATCTATACCCTCACGCCGTGTCCCAGGAGGGGTAGGCAGAGAGAACGGAACGCCATATAGATCTATCCTTACAAACTTCTTTCGCTTCCTCCACATTCATCCAGTTTCTCATACATGTTCGCCGATTCCTCTTACTCAACACGCGTCCGTCATTTAGGATTTGATCGACATGCTCAAGCTACGTGGTTCTTGGATGTCCGCGCTTCTTAACACCTCCTCTTTCAGACAAATACATCCTCTTTGTCATTCTTTCATTTTGCATTCGCACAACATGTCCAAACCATCGTAACTTATTTACACGCATTCTATCCACAACACTCTTCTCGCATCCGCTCATTCTCCTGATATCCTCATTCTATCTTCTTATGGAAAATATAAATAAAATATTTTATAAGTACCTACTTATACAACTTTTTTCTTCATAAAAAACACATATACTTAATAATAAACGTAAGTATATGAAAATATTTCATATAAATAGAGCCAGAAAATTTTAGATGAGAAATAATTAGTTTATTTCACAAATATATATAAGTTTTTATAAAATAACCACCTCTTTAGTTTTCCCAAATGTTCATTTAAAAAAATGCCAATCAATTCTTGTGCCATATTAACGCTTTTATGTGAAAAAAAGATGATTAAATATAATTAAATTCCTTGATCAGATCTCAAGCGACAGCAAAATGTTCGTTGAATAGCCAGCCGATAGTGTTGCAAAGTAGGCAACACGTTATACGATCACTCATTCGACTGTCATCAGTTCAGAATAAGGTTAAGTTTAAAAAGTTGGATGGAATGCAATACTATCGTATTGCAAGCAACCGGTCGAATGTTCAGAATAACCCCCATTGTGTGTAAACGTTAAATGATAAATAATAGCTTATATTTTGAAAGGTGAATGCATCTTCAATCTTACGGACTACATAAGAATCATGTGAATGCAATCTATACCTACTATCTAAGTACTTCACAACAATCTGAGATAATTTGATTTACATTTTCAGCAAAATTATATAGTGAAAAAATATAGAAAATTTACACATAAATGTTTTTGAGTGATTGTTTTTTTTATGATCATGGTTAATGAGCTTCATAGAATAGCTGTCAAAAGGAATTTTCACAAATAGTTTATATTTACCTTAACCTATCGACTACAGCCTGCCTCTTAGGATGTAGGACTTCACCACACGGCTGATGAGGCTGCTGCAGGGGGGGAGGGGGGCGTGGGAGGATGCCTCCTGCCTCCACACACCCACCCCCACTGGCTGCTATATGATCCACTGTGTCCAGACAACACTACACCACAATATACGACATCTTCAGATATACACACATGGTACAAGTACTACAAATTTTATCACAATATATTACAAACAATCCAGAGTATAGGATGCTGCTCACATTGTTCACGCAACTACACTAGGTACGTCAACAAATCCGATTACAGCAATTTTAAGTGGTCAGTTTTTTTTGTCACTTATCCAAATTTGAAATACAAAAATAAGTAAACTCGATATGCACATCAGTAACTACATGTATTATAATGTTACGAAAGTTTACTATATAAGTGTATATTTGTTCGTAATACACTATTTTTACGATAAATTAGTCATTCTAAACATATATCTCATACTAAACGTTAATAATCTCTGTGATACACACTAATTCAAATAAAAACATGACTGTTAACAGGTTGTTTATAATAATCCCCGTGTATCAAACTGCACTAACTGTCAAAATGTTTACACATAATTATATTTAATGAAAATTAGCATTTCAACATTTATACTATAATATTGAGGTTCACTTTTTCTTTTAACAAAATGCCATTCGTATTTATTAAAAAGAGTTACAGTTTTTAAACTATTTTCATTAAGTAGTTTGTTGTTGTCATTCCATGACACAATGTAACTTTCAAAAGTGTATTATATTTAAGGACAGAATTTTTCGATCAGCGAACAAAGTAAATCATTCAACTCCAACTATAATTCATGAACTATTATTCTTAATATTTCAAAACAACAGATAATAATAGGTAAATAAGTTCTTTTCATCGTAAATAACCGTCCTCGCACGACACACACCGACAAATGCTACTACAACGGAGAGGCCATTTTCTAAACTGAAGAGGCGTTATTCGCACTCCATCAATATTTCGATTCTGTAACTAGTTGCCAGTTTAAGATCCGTTTACACAATACAGTATTACGTACTTGTTATGTTAAGAATACTGCATAATATGCATATACTGCATATATATTATATTCTATAACTTAATATTAAAATAATTTAATGTAGCATTTATATTGCTTGGTATTTTTAAAAAATAAGATTAAGGCTTGAAAAGTGTGACGTCATTTAACAAATTATGCACTCCAATTAGGTATTTAATTTTGTGGTAGATTATAAGGAGAACTAAACTTAAAAAAAATGAATTTCTACTTAATTACACGTAATTAAGGAGCGCTCACATTCGTCCATTGATCATCCATCCAGTTATCGCTCTAGATCATTGTTTCCCAACCGGTGATTCGCGAACCCCTAGGGGTTCGCTATGTCTACAAAGGGGGTTCGCGAAAATAATAGCGTAATGGCGGGATTTTAAATTGCCCAAGAAAAATAAAAGGAAAAAAAAAACAAAAAAAATAAAAAAAAGCACACCAAATACAATGCAGATTGCACGCTGTTGTTTCGAACGTATGCATACTGCCTATATCTTATGCAGCATATAAAGAAAATTTTATTGTTTTTTTGCCTATCATTAACGACTACATAGGGGGTTCGCCAAATTCTGTTGGATATTACTTTTGGTTCGCGACGGCAAGAAGTTTGGGAAACACTGCTGGTTGTTGGTGGATGTTGAATGTATGGATGATTCTATGTTCTCTTTGTGGTCCAGACAGTTATTGCAAATAAGGAGAGAATTCCAGTAATTTTCCTTTGTGATGTGGACTGTATGGTTTTGATTCCTTCCTTGTTCTCAAGTATGTTGAAACGGGAATTTGTAGTAAAATCACTATTTAAACTATTTAACATTTATTATGAAAGGAACAATGAACACGTAACACAACTTATATGTATAATTTGATATAAACGTGGTAAGTACTGATAGTTACTGTATGCTGTATGATCGTACTACACTTGAAAGAAGCAAGAAAGAGAATGAAGAAATATTGAAGCAACACTTGGCCGTGCTTATTACAAGCTTTTTACAACAATAAAAAATACAACAAAAAGATTTTATGCTACGGTCGATATCAGACTAAATCGATACCGTGGCCAGACAAATAAAAGCATAACCGAAGCCATACTTCAAGTTGTCTATATGAACTTTACAAGGACTTCCACAGATGTCGGTATGCTGTCCATTTTATTCGTTTAAATGTGAAAATAATAATTATGAATTTATCCAACTGCTCTAGATAATCGTCCAAAATGAAAAAGCGTGAATAGGTGTTTCATTAATACTTAATATGGATCATTAGCGATGACGGATAAAAGCAATTATTTACTACAGTAGCATTCACATTGCTTCACTTTCGATGATCATCCAGAGTGTCAGGAACCTGTTCATCGAAAGTGCCATGTCAACACTCAAGGTCATGTTATATGTAGTTTGACGTATTTTCGTACAAAAATATGAGAAAATATTTTTTGTTGCTTCTTAGTTCCACTGACATCTTCGAAGTACAAAAAATCTGCGATAATTACCAGAAAAGCCGAAACTGAGTGATAACAATAGCGATAGCGGGCACACATCGCCCCTGTGAGGCAACTTGTATGAAGATGTTTCCGTGCAAGTCGGCACGGGTTGCACTGTTCCGAATAAGATAAAAAATAGTTTTTGAGTGTACTAGGTCCAAATGAATAAATTAATAGCCTATGCGTTGTAAAATAAAAACTTTGAGTAATAAGGAACACTAAAGTACCATTCACATTGCTTCACTTTAGATAATCATCCAGAGTGTAAAGTAGCATTCACATTGCTTCACTTTGGATGATCATCCAGAGTGTCAGGGTCAAATCTGTTCATCGAAAGTGAACACGTCTGTTCACATTTGTTCATCCTATGCTTTCACTGCCATGTCTACTTTCTCACTCATGTTGTATGTAGTTTGACGTATTTTCGTATGAAAATAATTAAACAAATTCAAAAATGAAAAACAACACTTGAAATAAATTAATATAGCTCTCGACTGCATAATATTTTGTACATGATTCTGACATTCAATACAAATTCATAGAGAATAAAACAAATAATAAGATGAAACTTGTTTATGGTTGTTTCAGTGAAAGGACCTTTCATCAAAATTATGACGAGTGGTAATCTCTTTCCTCCGTCATCGCTAGTGATCACTAGCGATGAAACGCCTGTTCACACTTGTTCATCTTGGAGGATCATCCGGAGTGATCACTGAAAGTGAACGTATGTGAACGACCCTTAAGGGTCAAACCTGTTCATCGAAAGTGAACAGATCTGTTCACATTTGTTCATCCTATGCTTTCACTGCCATGCTATCATGTTGTATGTAGTTTGACGTATTTTCGTAGAATTTTTTTTTAATAGACCATTAAAGGTCACGTGGTCTTGTCTATGGATTTGCTTTTGCTTGAGGGGCAAACAGTAAGATTGCGCAAATCATCCTTGTAAGATGTTATGCCATAAGAGAAAAAAAAGAAAGTCAGACGACAAAATAATAACAAAATCGACACTGACAGTTTTTTTGATTATTAGGTATTCTTTAGGCGTTCCACCTAATATTACACCGTAATCGTCTGTTGTGTTGGGATGCCTGTTGCCCCTCGATGATTTTTCTGTGACGTCATCCTTTAATGGTCTATAAATAAAATAAATAAAAAATAGTACTTATTAAATATTAAAACAAATTATTAAAATTCTCGACAGCATGACAAATTTGTATATGATTCTGAATTGCAATACAAATTCATAAAGAATAATAAGTACAAATAATAGGAGAAAACTTGTTTATGGTCGTTTCAGTGAAAGGACCTTTCATCAAAATTATGACGAGTGGTAATCTCTTTCTTCCGTCATCGCTAGTGATCACTATTGATAAAACGTCCGTTTACACCTTTGGAGGAGCATCCAGAGTGATCACTGAAAGTGAACAAATGTGAACGACCCCTAACGTACATCCTTCTAAATAATTGCATTTACAGATGAGCATTGTGTGCCACAATTACATCTTAATTTTGCCATAGTAAAAAATATGTATACAGACTTTTTAAAATTATTTCTGTTTTATCTATGGTAAAAATATTCGACAGAGCGCGTAATTTCAAACAATTATACAGAATGCTATTCATTTTGATTTTTTACTTAGTTAACTTGTTTGTCCTTATGTATTTCAGATACATTCATGTCTAATTGTTATTTTTCATTATGTTATGTTATTGAAATAATAGATAAATAGTGAGACGGAAGAGTATGCAGATAACAAAATACGGAACATAAAAAATCATCAATTTATCTAGGCTCAATGCAAATTTATTACAAAATTTTAACTTTTCACCCATGGGAAAAAAACTATTTTCAGAAAGATTGGCTACACATACAACGACACAATCAATCAACAATATAGAGATGATGATTTTACTGTATTTTATTTTTCATATAGATTTTGTATAGAGAACTTAAATTTTGGGATAAGCCACACCAATAATTAATATCAAATTAGTTTATTGTTTACTTTAGTTTTAAATTCATTATGATAATTATTATTACAAAGTATTATAAATTTAATGCTCAAGGGGTGAGCGTTACGGAACTTTAAGGAAAAAAATTATAATATATAATAATGGGTTAGTTGAAAGAGATCCCTTGCAATAAACTCACCCTCTGTATATTGATTGTATCTAACTTGAATGTTTACCTTTTATGTAATTGTTTGTAATCAATGAAGAGTAAAGAATGAATAAATAAATGAATTAGATAAAATTGATGCCATCTTTGCCTGTGTTGTTTTTTAGGTAAATATTTATTATAGTCTTTAGTGCACATTGATGATAAATAAATAATTAACTATAAT
Source organism: Athripsodes cinereus (assembly GCA_947579605.1). NCBI lineage: Eukaryota > Metazoa > Arthropoda > Insecta > Trichoptera > Leptoceridae > Athripsodes > Athripsodes cinereus. The sequence continues at coordinate 14,504,474 of OX388310.1, forward strand.
ATTTCATTATCAGGAATAAAAAACACTAAATAAAATAAGTTTTTAATTATTGATATTTATTAGTAGTTAATATGCATAAAGACAGTCCAGATACCAGTAAAATCTGGTAGAAATGTAATTTTATACAGTTAGTGTGGTGCCTACATAATTATAATTATGTCTATCTATACCCTGATTTATTTTCATATTTCAAATAAAAATAAATTATGTACGGATTTTCATCACTCCTTTTTCTTATGTTGTGATTTATTTCTATCATTGGATAATTTATACATGAAAGCTATGACAGTACCAATCATTGAGGTAATTACTGATACAACCATCACATACTTTAAGCCTAATTTATCACCTAAGTACCCTGCTATGGCAGGAGCAAGGGTTCCTGATATGGATCGCACACTGTTAGAGGCGCCAATCAGAGAACCCCTTTGATTAGCAGGAGACTTATGAACTAGTATTTCTAACCCAACTAAACGTAATATTGCATTACCTACTGCCAGGGGTATGAGTAACAATAAAAAAATATACCAAGTATTACACGCTAAAATAAGTAAAAAAGTTATGGTTATACCAGCAAAACAATGTAAATTTCTTTGTGTGTATTCTAAATCTTGTTTGTAGAATGTTTTGTTGATATATTTAATAAAAAAGCTACAAATGGCACCAATGACTCCCTGGAAAGAAATTGTGTAACCGATCCACTTGGGAGACAAATTAAATTCATGTTTCAAAAGTGGTGAATAGTTAGAATAGAATATACCCATACTAAATCCTATTAAACCTTTCAACAAGAAAACATCCCAGTATTTACACCACTCCACATCTTTAAGTTCTTGAAGAGATTTCTTCCATCCATCCAAAAATATGTCCACATATGAAACACTGATATTATTGTTGTGATTTCTCTTCTGATATTTTTTAGATTTACCAATGAATTTAATTACTCCTAAAAAAGTGAAAAATAATTATACATATGTTACCTTATAAAATAAGTTTTTGCCATACAAAAAATAGTAAAGTAAATTGAGTGGATTATATAAAATATATATTTTAATACATTTTAGGAAAGGATTACCCCATTATTTTATTTTTTATTTACAGTGGTTATTAATAACACAACAAAACAACACAACAGCCTATCAAAAATTGAGATGAATATATTGATGACATCTTATTTCAATGCGTTCTTCTATAAAATTGTATGTGTTGTGGTCAATGTACAGTAAAAAATGAAATAGTAACCCTTGTAAACGAGTGGATGGCCTTTGAAGATAGATTAGAATAGAATAAATAGTAAAAATTGAGTATGAGGAGTAAAAAAATATTTACCTGCATTTATAATAAATATGAGGCTTGTGATAGAGCACAGTAACGCGAATCCACTCTCAGGTAAATCTTCCATAATGTGTCCACCGATGGTTGGACCCAATGCAATTCCTATACCTGACACAGCTGCCATTTTCCCATATACATCAGACTGTTCTTCATGTTTAGCAATAATGTCACTCACAACAGCCTTACTCAAAGTTTGTGTATGTTTGAATATTCCTAAAAACCAAGTCAGAAAATATTTTATAAGCTTTGTGACAATTTTTGACACTATGGTTAATAAGTTTAAAAAATACCAAGAATGTATTGAAGATGTTTTCTAGGAGAGAGAAAAACAGAATATTATTATTTTTTCATGTAATAAATACTAATGTACAAGTTTTAGTACTTTATAAGATGTACAATTTTAGTACTATATAACATGTACAATTTTAGTACTATATGAGATTCTAAGTGGGTTGCTTTCCCCCTGATTGGATGAATTATGATGAATAGCCTTTTTTCAGGCATACAATACAAAATTCACATGCAAAAATTGATGTTTTTTCATTAATTAATACCAATATTAATGATACAAACCTAAGCCAATTCGGAACAGCAACAAAAGGTAAATTGATGAAACAATCCCAAATAGTAAATATATTACACTACAAACTAAGAGAGTTACTATGAGAACTGGTTTTCTTCCTTTTACATCGCTGAAACTACCCTGAAAAATTATACATAATTTTCAAATTATAATACCTGCAATTGCAACTTACTATTAGTGCAATCACTAAGAAAATGTTTGGTAAAACATTGCATGATATTAGAAGAATGAGCAGTGAAAGCGAAGTGTTGTGGATAGAATGTGTGTAAATTAGTTATGATGGATATGTAGAACAAATGGATAAGGTAAGAATGACAAAGAGGATACACTCATCTCAAAGAGGTGGTGTGAGGTAATGTGGGTGTCTGAGATTCACGTGGCTTAATCACATACATAAAATTCTCACAGACGGCCATATGTGTTGAGTAAGAGAAATTGACTTGCAAGCAAAGAAATTTTATGAAATAAGAAGTGAAAGCAGTATGTAAGGATATTATTATTATTATTCTAAAAATATCACCCTGCACTGAGACCACAAAAGGTTTTGGCTAAGGCGATTTCAGCACGAAGAATGAAAAAAAAAACAAATGCCAATTCAAAAAACAGCGAGACAGAAAAAAAAAACACAAAAGAGATATCAACAAAAAGATACAGTAACAAAGAAGAGTCTCTATCCTGGTGACAAAGTCAATGTACGTTATGTTGAAAATATTGACATAAACATTCAAATCATTCAACAATTTTATATGCTTGCCGGCAGGAGAGTTTACATTTAGTTCTATATATAGAGTTTTCTTCCGTCTGTTTACCCCAATTGGTATATAGCACGAGGTTAGAGTATAGTACTATAGGAGTGGAAAATATTGGAAATTGTTTTTTTTAAGGAAAACAGATTTTTTGCTTTATGGTGGTGAGCGGTGACCAGCAAAAGTGAAAGAGGACTTTTTGCTGTCTTTGAGATGTGGTGGTGCAGATGAATGTTGAAGATCTATAGGTCAAAACTTGTCAAAAACGACATTAATTGCGTCCAATAGTTAGCATTATTAAAAATAAACTTAGTTGATTTCTCCCCATACTAACAAGTGCTGTCTGGAGAACTTAAAAAATAAAATTTGAATGGAGTATTGCCTTGTACTTGGAATGTAACTTATTTATTTTCATCTGAATAAAGTTTGTTATCTTTAAGATGTTGAACAGAGTTGGTGAAAGGCAACTCCTTAAAAACATAAGCCAACAAAAATTGTACTGAATAAGCCACAATATCAGGCACGCATGCCTATTCATTTCATCGCAGAGGGCATGACCGAAGGCAGGAATTATAGAAGCAAACCAAAATATGCCTACATTGATGTATCAAGCAGTGTTGCCAGGTATTCGGTATTCTACCAAACCGTTCGGTATTTTAGCACCGTGTTCGGTATGACAAAAATACCGAAGTATGGGCGGTTCGGTATTTTTTTCTGATTAATTTTTGTCCCTAATAAACGACGTAAGCCCTAACTTAAAACAGATAGTTAAAAGGATAATGGCAGTACCAATGTAGTAATGCTTATGTGAAAAGAGAATTTAGCCATATGAATTATTTGTGGACGAACAGCCGTAATAAATTGAGTGTGGACATGGTGAAGGCTGAATTACGTATACGATGTAATATCAGTCTGACATGTTGCGAAATGCATGGGGCAGTTAAAGCAAATAAGACATTGCTGGAAGCTTGCATTAGTGAGAAAAAATATAATATTTATAAGTTAGGGTAGCTAGGTGCTCTTGTGCAATGGCACTTTGTATTTTAAGGTCATAATATAGATCAATGATTAAAACTTTTTTTTGCTCAATGTTCGGTATTTTTTTGGAAAAGACCTGGCAACCCTGGTATCAAGTGATGGAAGGCATGTCCTATAGCACAAATATAGATTTCAAAAACACTGGCAGAAGATCGGGAGAAATGGAGAAGAAAATCTAAGCTTGCAGCAAAGCAATCCCATGGATTATAACTCAATATTCTATATGAAATATTTATCTGAATTGTATTTATTTGTAAAATACTTACAACAAGAGGACTAGAAAACAGTTGTAATCCCGAATAAAATGAGCCCATAAGTCCAACTACAAAATGTGATCCTCCTAAAGAAGTCACATGAGCATTTATATATGGAACTACCAAACCAACAGCAAATAGATCCTGAAACAAAAATATACAAATGTTATGATTAAAACCATACAAGACTTGTATAGTTTTGAATGATTATGATAAATAGTGTCATACAGCACAACAAAAAATATTAAAAAAAAAACAACTTACTGCAAATGTAAGGAAATACAAAAATAAAGTCTTCAGGTCCATGTTTTCTGTTTTCAATTATTTAGTTTTGTTTTAATGAATAATCTATCAAACCAATGGCACTGTTTTTTCTTTTACACACTTAAATTCAACAAAAAATAAATTGTTGTATCAAAATATCTTATCAATCAAGTAGGTAGATAAACAAAAAGTGATCAGGATTTTATAGGAATCATACCATTACAGTTATTTTTGATGATTAATTGAGTGGATAACATTTTACTGAGCATAATTTTAATGTTTACGTTGATTGGCATTACTTTTGTTATCTTTAGAGATAACATCAAATAACTATTGTACACTTAAGTTAGCAAAGAACAAGCTGTAATATAATATGTCACTCCCGAGTTTTTTTTTTTATATATAAGTATATATATTTAATATAGTTTACAATATTGTGCCCTATCCTATCGTATCTTTAAATTGGTAGCATAGAACATAAAGTTATTATAATTATTCAAGTATAGTTACATACTAAATAATCCTAGATTCGAAACTCAGACATGTCCCAATATTATCTACACGGGTATAACATTGAGTAATTAATTACTTATACTTTATTGCTCAGAATGCTCAGTTGCTCTTCGAGGTATAATCATTATTCATTTAAGGCATTCCCGTCTACGACCGACTCGTGAACGAGGCATGGAATAAAATTGTACAATGTACATTTGGGGCGTGTTCAAGGGAGCATAAATGTCGCTCGACGTCGAGTGACCTGACCAACCATTAGTATTGTTCAGAATCTGAGTATTCGTTTTTATGTATTCGTTCTTCAACTTAACTCGAAGAACTAAATCCTCAATGCCAAATCTGTTCGGTCTTTTTCGTTCTTTTGGGAAAAATTACATTAAAGTACTATATTTTCAAAGAAACTAAGGTTTAACATCGCGTGGCAAATAAAGTCACGAACGAGATTTAAATCTTCGTGTGTGTTTTTTTTTGGAAAAAAAACCTTAAGATACTCTATTTTCAAAGATACTAAGGTTTCATATTGCGTGTCAAACGTTGAGAACGAGATTCTTGGATTTAAATCTACGTGTTATTATTTTGGAAAAAACGCCATTGGAGTATTCTATTTTCAAAGGAATTAAGGTTTTATATCGCGTGTCAAATGTAACAAACATGATTCAAAGATTTAAATCTTTGTGAAGTTGTTTTGGTAAAAATACCATTAGAATACTCTATTTACAAAGAGACTAAGGTTTAAAATCGCGTGACATATATCACAAACGAGATTTAAGGATTTAAATCTTCGTGTCGTCTTTTGGGAAAAAGGCCTTTAAAATACTATTTTTTTTATTTATTTATTTATTCATTCTTTACTGTACATTGATAAAAAACAATTACATAAAAGGTATACATTCAAATTAAATACAATCAATATACAGAGGGCGAGTTTATCGCAAAGGCGCGATCTCTTCCAACTAACCCAAGTAAAATACTTTATTTTCAAAGAGACTAAGGTGAAAATCGCGTGACAAATTCCACGAACGAGAACGAATGTAAAGAACGAATTGTTTTGAAGAACGATGTCTCAAGTACCGATTACTGAAAAAGAACTGGATTTACCATTACTACCAACCATGAAGTTGCAGTGAGTGGTGAATGTCACCCCGGATAATCGTGAACAGCTTTAAGCGTTTTTATAACTCAAATGCCATCGTAATGGCGCCAGTTTCGTATGATTCATTCGCGTTGGTGCGTCGTGCTTTACTTGATTACATTTTTTATTTTTGAATGGTTGAATCGGTTTTGTTTGGAGAATGGTTTTAGGATAATACTATTTATTTCAACATAGCTTTCTCATACAGTTTTGAATTATGATCCATGAATAAACTCATCTCTTTAATAGGTTTATTTCTGTTTAAAATTAACGCAATAATAATCGAGTGACAGAAGATTGACAGAATTTAAATATGTAAAGAAATATGGGGTGTTTATCTTGTTCATATCAATCAAGTAATATCTATTTATATTATTTATTGAAAATATTATTTCCGTGTTGTTACATGGAGATGCTTAAGAAATGTATCAATGTTGTTAACATACTTATAACAAATAAACAAAAATGTTTTATATCGTTATATAGGTACTCAATAGCATGCAACAACCTAGATGTATTTTAAGACATATTAATGTATGTATACCGCATGAAGTAAAAATTAATTACCCGCTAAAATCTGCACTTAATATTTTAATTTCTCTTCCATTTCCATTCTCAAACTATAAATATGATTTTCTATTTTAAAAATTTGTATACGACAAGAATACACCACAAATTCGATAAACTTCGAAATTGTTTTGGCAACCGCCATCACTCAAACGTCAAGGCAACTGTCAGCACGATATTTACCTTGCTATGATTTCGGTTGTTCGGTTGTCTTACCCAGCGAGATGCTGAACGGAACAGTGCGAGTCGTCGGGTGACTCGCTCCGGGCGCGTGAACGGATAGAGCGTCGTCGAGGGATCACTCGGTGATTGTCTGAACGCACCCCTGTAAAATAATGAAGTTTGCGAAAAATCAAAACTGTCATTATTTGACAGTGACAGAAGTGACAGTAATTATGGGCGGCGTTCAAACAGTCGCTGAGTGATCACTCGATGACGTTCTATTCGTTCACGGGCCCGGAGCGAGTCACCCGTCGACTCGCACTGTTGCGTTCAAGGATGTTGTCGGGTGATCAACCGAAATCATAGCAAGGTGATTATCAAATTTCAAATTCAAATATTTTATTTAAATAAAATTTATCGTTCTGACAGTTACCTTGACGTTTAAATGATGGCGGTTGCCAAAACAATTGCGAAGTTAATCGTAATTGTGGTGTATTCTTGTCGTATACAATTTTTCATAGTAGAAAAATCATATTTTTTTTTAGTTCAAGAAGTGAAATGGAAGAGAAATTAAAATATTTAGTGCAGATTTTAGCAAGTAATTTATTTTTTACTTCGCGCGGTATACACACATTACAGTCATATACAACAACTTCGATACATTTCTTAAGCATTTTTTTTTTCCACTTGTGGCATAACATCCTACAAGGATGATTTGTGCCGCCAATAACGTCTCAAAGTATTGTTAAATTGTCAAAGAGAAGATAGTTAGAGGATTATAGAATAATAAAATTAGCTTTTATTGATTTGAGAAGGGACACTTAAGCATTTCCATGTAGTAATATTTTTCAATAAATATTCATTCACCACTCACTGCAACTTCATGGTCGCTCAGGTCACTCAACGTCGAGCGACATTTATGCTCCCTTGAACGACGCCCTGAGTAATTCCCGTTACTGTCGAATAGCTGATGCATTTTTTGTTGGCAAAGGCTATTATGTCCGTAATTACATAGAAAAAAGAAAGAAATTATAAAATTTATCTATGGCGAACTTTTCCATAATTATTTTGTCCGTAATTACATAGAAAAAAGAAAGAAATTATAAAATTTATCTATGGCGAACTTTTCCATAGAGAAATTGCAAAATATATTATGTTTATGGTTAATTTATTATTACACACTTTTTTAAATAAAAGTCGGTATAAGTACCCGATACTTTTGAAAGAGGTATTTTGAGAAAATACTCTAAAAGAAAACCGAGGAGTTTTGAAACATTTCAAATTCCTATACCATTTTGAAAATTTAGCAACGAGGGGGGGGGGTAGAAGTTTTAAGGTGAAGTTAAGTTATCAAATGTTCCATATTTGGAGTATATTGTTGTGCGGCCCGGTAGGAAATCTCATTCTGAAATTTGGCCCGGCTGCTGAAAAGGTTGGCCACCCATGCTCTAATCGATTTAATACACTTTATCCGGTTATGGAAATTACTTTGTTCTCAGACAAAATATACGAGCTTAATGCTCTTTATACGGGAACATACCTATAAAACATGAAATATACAAGATGAAAAATGTTTAAATGATATTGCACTATTCAAGCATTGAAAGTTTGCTTTCTCATAAAGCAAACTAACCGAAAACGTAATAAGAAATGTCATCGGACATTACGACTGCACAATCAGTGTGACCAGATTTTATTTTCAAAAACTACTAAATGGGGAAGTCAAAAACTACTAAATTCTTAAAATGGTATAAGAATTTCAAGTATTTCAAGAACTCCTCGGTTTTGTTAAACAATATTTTAACATAATACCTTTTTACCGGGTATTAGTACCAACTGTTGTTACTTTTCGGATACTTTCATACCGACTATTGAAAAAAAGTTACTCGCTTAAATTTCTACCCCCCCCCCCCCCCTCGTCGCCGAATTTTCAAAATGGTAAAGGAATTTGAAGTATTTCAAAAACTCCTCGGTTTTTTCAACAATATTTTTTCGCAGTACCTTTTTCTAAAAATTTTCGATCAGTAAGTATCGGGTACTTTTCCCAAGTACCCGATAATTTGCCGACTAAATACAAAAACTGCCAAAAAACTACTAAAAACTACCAAAGAAATAAAAACTACTAAATATTCTTGCAAATGCCTCAAAAACTACCAAAAAAGTAAGAAACTACCAAATCTGGTCACACTGCTGCCAATATTGACAGACGTCAAAACAGCGTGGCTTTGTTTATCTTTACATAAAATTCCTTACGTATAGCTACTGAATTGACAGACGTCAAAACCATGCCGTTTTGTTTACATAATTTACTGTAAAATACTTCAAGGTCAAAACTGTCATTATTTGACAGTGACAGTGACAGTAATTTCTGTTACTGACGAATAGCCGATGCGTTTTTTGTTTCCATTTTCCATGTTAGGTATATACGTGTGTCAAATGGTCGGAAAATATCGCGGTATACTGTAATTTATTTACACAAAAAAATAAACGAAAAAATCGACATCAGGCTTGTCTACCATATATCAGAACTATTCCATTTTGATACCAAGTGTACTTCTGTGAAAGTCTAAGTAACCTATATTATATTAATTTTTATAATTTTTTATTTCGATAAATTAGTTATTCTTACATGCAGCGGATCTGGTGGCTACCCCACTTGTGGGATATGCCGTGATGGTATAGTAGTAGTAGTAGTAGTTATTCTAAGAAGAAAAGTGGCCGGCAATAAATTGTGATGGTTTGGTCATGTGGAACGGATGGAAAGGGAAAGAATAACAAAAATGATACACTTGTCTGAAAGAGAAATGTGAGGAAGCGCAATGTGTGTGAACTAAAAATTGTCTGAATGCAGTAGAGGCGAAAGAAATGTCTGAGAACACCTATATGGGGTTTCATTCTCTCTGTCTACCCTTCTTTGGATGCGGCGTAAGGGAATAGACAGATAGAATAGATTATTCTAATCAAAAATATACATTTCATTTGTATAATTTATCATTGGGTATATTAAATTTGCCTTTACTGGTGTTTTTTTTTATGTGATAATATTTTTAATTTTTTTTTATTGCTGTCAGTGACCATTCCTTGTCTTGATTTAATTTGTATTTTCTATATGTTTGTACTATTTTGAATATCGTCGATGCATGCGAAATTCGACTTATGTGAGCGCGCGATGCAAAACTTCAACGCTGCAAGCGCTGAATGAGTACTAACGCATTTTACTTAAGTAATATATAACAATTAAGTAATAAAATGCCTTCTTACTCGTGCGGCGCTTGCAGTGTTGTAGTTTTGCATCGCCCGCTCACATAAGTCGAATTTTGCATGCATCGACGATATGTAAAAAACATGTATCTTATATTACAGAGAAAAGTTAATTCAATTAGCAGCTATACACAGGACATAAATTTCAAATACAATATCAGAATGACAGAAAAACGCATTAAAGGAACAAAATTATTACCTAGTCGAGAATTGCTGATATCTTCAGGAAATTCTTCAGTCGATCGTGCTATAGGTGAGTAGGAGAACTTTTATATTCTTAAGTTATTACAAAGAGGAGAATGATGTTGATATCGTTTTATTACTATATTATTTTTATTTTTATTGTAAATTTATCAATGTTATTTTTACAATCAAATCATTTTATGAGGTCACATTTGTAAATTTAAAACACAAAACTACCGTAATATATGGCTTAGAAAAGACAATGTCACCTCATTTGGTAGTGCCCCAGACTGGACTTGAACCTGCAACCCATCTTGTCGCGAGATGTACTTTGTCCAATTAAGCTACCGGCTTTATTTTAACTACCTATTTAATTCTTGCTAATGGTGTTCATTTACTTCTTCTTCCAAGTCGGTCCCTCAATGCTGAGGATCGTGACCACCATGACCCCAACCATGCGACAAGCTCTTCCACCGCGCCCTGTACTGATATGGAAATATACATCGTTGATTACCATTTAATGAATAAATTTATTCTTTTTTCAGGGGAGGGCATCCAAGTGGGAAGTATTTTCCTAGTAGGTGAGTTGCTGTATACATACTATAATTTAATATATTAACAATTAAATTATGGATTAATGCAAGGTCAAAAATAGATGATGTGACTAGTGGTGTGTCTTTCGTATACATATGTGGAAAAGTGTTGCATGCTTCTATGAAAATAGTAGTGAAATATTTGAATGTTTGGATCATAACGGTGCAAATAATGTATTATTAAATAAATTTTATATTTCGAGCTTTGTGATTTGTGATTTTTGAATTCAAGTTGACGCAAAATATCTTACTGGAATACAACGTGTGATGTTGGGAACATAGCTTGAGTGATTAAAGAGAAAAGTATAGGACTAAAAGTATAGGAAAAACATGGGACTATGTGTGGACAATCAAAATTTTGATGAAAACTCAATTTTTAATGTTATCATTTATGATTATTGGACAAGGAATATTAGATATTATCTCCCTTCCACTCATTTCATACCATAAAGCAATTAAGTAATTTCGATTACTTTCTCTTTTGCAATAGCGCAAATATATTTACACGAGACTTGTCTCTATAAGGAGGATGTTTAGATTTAAGTTTTTATAAAATGGTCTATGTATTGTTATATCTGTATCGTTTGTTATGATCAAATATTGTCAATTTTATATAGATAGAGATATCTGCTCTTAGTATGCATAGGTATAGTCGAAATTTTTTTGGCAGGTGAAATGCAACTCATTTATGAATATTCGTATTCGCATAATTCAAAGTATTCGCATTCGCAAAAAAATATGCGAATGATTTGCGAATATTATTTTGGTAATAAAGTATCAGTAATTCGGTAAAAGTACTGGATACTTACCCGGTTCATTAAGGAAAAAGGTACTGCAAGTTAATATTCTTTGAGAAAACCGAGGAGTTTTGAAAAATTTCAAATTCCTATACCATATTTTAAATTCGGTGACGGGGGGTAGAAATTTTAATGTTTGAGCAATATTGTAGAAATTTAAGGAAGTCAATATTCGCCATTCACATTCACGAATATCCAAAATCACACATTCGTTACATCACTAATATGGAATATGCCGTGATGGAAAAGATAGATATCTATCTATATTACCAATAAAGCTTCCCATGCCCTTGAGATGGAAACTCTTCTTCTCTGTTTCTTATCAATTTCTTAATATTTTTGCTATGTCATAATTATTTTTTTATTTAAAATAATTTTATATGTTTCAGAGGAGGATTTTAATGGAAGCTACGCTAAAACTTTGCTAAAATATTTTTTGGCTGAAGGTATTCTGAGACATCATTGTGTTTTATTTGCCTCGAAGGATTCTGACTCAGATAAATTTGTAAGTTACCATCACTATGATCATTCACCCTAAATCATATGTTGTTAAAAATATCCTATAAATCAGAGGTTCCCAACCTTTAGCTTTCCCACAACTATCCATCCGCTTTGTGAGATGGCCTAACTCTAATGCCCCTTCAAGTTTACCTTCTAAGGAGACAGCAAATTTCTTTTAGCCTCCCCCATCAATTTTCACAATACCGATATAGTATAATTGTTCCCATAGCCCTTATAAAACTAGTTCCATTGTCAGTGAGTAATTAGAAGTAAGGATTCCTAATTCCAGAGATGTGAGATGAGATAGGAATTTTATTTAATATAAAAATGAATTTCAGAAGTTACAATACTCAATATTTAAAAAAAATATTTTACCTTTTAAAAAATATATATATGCAGGCACTCCACAAATTACACACTTTTTTTTAGATTAAGGACTCAGAATCATTTACAAATATTGATGTTCCAAAAAATGTGCAGAGTTCGTATCATGAAAATATGTCAATAGCCTGGCGCTATGAAAATAATGCGTATGTAGATTCTACCTTAGAAATTAACCGTCGTCTCGATAATGATTTTGATACAGAATGTAATATTGATACAAATGATTCAGAAAAATCATCCGTGAATGTCTGGGGGAGCATATCTCAATCTTCAATGGATGAAGGTTAGTTATTTTAGGTGTTTTATAGTTAATTTCATTCATATTGTTCACCTAGTTTCATAAGTTCAATATTTTAATATTCTCAGATAGAATAAGATTTCATTTTTACAATTTTTTTCAGCTTCAACATACAATGAACTTCTGCATTATATCAGAGATCAAATTAGTAGCAATAAGCTGTATAATTCAAACACAAGACACAATGTCTTAAGAATTGGAATAGAAGCTTTAGGATCACCATTTTGGCAAAATAGTGCAAGCAATTATGTTGAACCTTCGAAAGAAGCATTTTATCTTTGCAATTTCTTATTACACTTGAAAATATTGTTGAGATCAGCTTGTGCTGTTGCATTTGTGACTATACCTACTCATATGTTTGAAGTAAGTATTTTCAGTTTAGTTGACTTATAATTTTATCATTATTTTGTTTGCTTTATTTTTTTTACCGTATCTTTTTGATATTTTAATTAATAATATTTTTTTAGCTTGCTGGAACTGTTCATCGAATAAGGTCTTTAGTGGATGTATCTGTAAAACTTGATGCTTTTGCTGGAACACCCAGAGAACATTACTCTGCCCTGAAGGATTATCGAGGTCTATTTTGTATTAATAAGTTAGCAGCAATCAGTTCACTTGTTGGTGTGGAGCCAGGAACATATGATTTAGCATTTAAAATGCGAGGAAAAAGATTTGTAATAGAAAAACTACATTTACCACCAGGTTTGTATCAAATATTTGTCTGATGCATTGATATTTTTTTTTATTTGTATTTACACAAAATAAAATAAATTTAATTGATATACATACTTACCCTCTGTATTTAGATAAGTAATGTATTGAAATATAAACTGTAGTTATTTTTTTATTTTCAGAATTACAAGAATCTTTAGAAAGAGAGCAAGATGATAGTATGTCCATGGGCTGTGGGTCATCACGAAACATCGCTTTGGATTTTTGACAATAAGTTTTGGAAAAGTGCATTTTTGTAATAAATATTAAAAAAATTGTCGTTTTATTTACTGTACATAAATACCTATAAAATGTGCAAAATTTTTTTTTGTAAGCAAGTTCTATTATTGAGTAGGTACCTAAATCTGAATTGTAACTGAATCTGAATTTTCTCCCAGAAGAGTTCTGTGCAATGGAAAAAAAGTCTCATGGACTATTTATTGACTTTAATTTTCAATATTATGTTCTTGATATTAAATAAATTATTATGTTCTTGATATTAAATAAATTTAATGTTGATACTAGAGATATTTTGGAAGACATGAGTTTTGTGAAAAATCATATTCACATAGTACATGTCAAATAGATAACCAATGTTTTTTTTAAGGGCATATTCCTCTTCAATTTTGGAAAAAAGTTGTATTAGAATATATAAGTAATATTTTTAAAGAATGTTAAAATTAATATTTTGATTATAAATATCAATATTAATTTTTAATAGAACCTAGTAGAGCTAGTGTAGTATGGAGTATTAATTACTGATCCAGGCGTGAAAATATCTTGTGCTTTACTCCTGGTCTTCCAGTAGTTGGCAGTGAGAAGTGTTGTGAAATCCATATAACATATTGTACAAGTCCTAACTGTAATAATTAGTAGTTACCCTCATGTTCATCAGAGCATATCTCCCCTGACCAAATGGTCTGCCCAGCCAAAACATCTACCTGCACCTAACATATTATATTCTACACACTTATTATTATAAACACACACACACACCAGGTAAATCACACAACACTCACTCATACTACATAGCCAATACCATCATTATAATATTATCTGTTACTACCGTTTCATCTCCGTGTTAAAATAATCCACCAAATCCAGAACAGTTGTGTTAAAATGTTATTACGAGTGTCACCTTTAGTAAAAGTGCTATATTTATTTTTTATTGCTTTGCATTTCACATTTAAATTATAGTAATTACAAATAGTAACAATGTAATATAATTCCTAATCCCCACTCAACCATACACATTTATTTACATCACAGTACACAACTTCCTTCCTATTGTTATTGTTATTTTACTATCATTCCCTTTAAAAAAACTAACAACATACCAAAGTGACTAATATTTTATTCAATGGACATTGTTTGTGCCATAGTGTTGAGTAGTGAGTTTAGCATTCAATATCTATTTAAAAACTTGTTATATTTATTTTATTGTGATAAGATCATTTTAGAGGAAATAATAATGAGGTGCAAACAATTTTTAAGTTCAAAAGTGATGTTGGGAAGTTTTAACTTTGTTTTCCTGGTAAGTAAGGAATATTGTTTTAAAAACCTTTTATATATTTTTTTGTACAATCACGATAAATTTCTCTGTGTAACACCTACAGAAGAAAAATTGTAATAAAATGACATTGTTTCAATTTTATAAATAATTTAAAAATTTGTTGTCTTAAAGGTCATAGGTACTTCACTAATTTTTTTTTTTATTTGATATTGTTTTTTACTTTATATAAAAACATGCAATCTGTCCTCGATGTGCCAATAAAAAAATAAAATTTTCAGGATGGGTGGTAAACCTCATCGCTGATTCAAAGATGTATAATATCTTTATTTTTCAAACACCATCTTTTTACAGAATAATCAAAAATTTACATAATAGAGTAGGAGACCAATTCTTTGCCAGGTGCTCCATACAACTTATTTTATCGAAATAATAAAACAAATGTTTTATTCTACTAATGGGTAGTGGTAATATTCTACCATTAGTAGAATAAAACATTTGTTTTATTATTTCGATATGGAATTCTACTACCTAAACACCGACACAGTGAATAACTTATTTTATCTTTCCCCTCTAATTTACTATTCATATTACCACTCTATACATTTTTACAATGCTTTGAAACCTCATGTAGACAGGTGATATATTATATATACATTTTATTTAAATATATGTTTTATGTTTTCAGCTTTGTGGACTATTTTTACTGGTGTTAGGTTTTCTCCTCTTGTGTGATTCCCCTAGAATCCTTCTATCTCGTCTCTTAACTCTGCCTGACAATGAAGCTCCCCTGCCTCCTTTCTATTATGCTGCTCTGGCTGTCATTGGAGCAGGACTCTTCATGGCATCTGCAGGTGCTGTTGGATGCTGGGCAACTTATGCTCGGGGATATTGCATCTTAACATTTGTAAGTTTAAAAAACAATTTTAATTAAAAAACAAGTGTTTTTTTGTAATAGGTAAATGTTTTTTATTGAGAGAGACATTTATTCAATCAATTAAATATTTTAGTATCTTGTGTATTTGCAGATCAATTTAAATTTGAATTTATTTTATTTTATTTTGGTATTATTCTAAAACCCTGAAAAAATGTCCAGGCGGAACAATCGTGAGTACCAACGGTGCAGCAGTGAGTACAAGTGACAATAAATTAGTATCCAGTATGTAACAAGAAAACTCCAGGTCTAGCAAGTTAAATGTAATAATTATATGATTTTTTAAATAATAATAATATAGGTATCAAGCACCCGCATGGTGGCCTTTCCATACTGCGTAGGTCCACAACCATTATTAATGGAGCGGAGTGCAACAAGCCTGGACAACACCAATAGACATCCAAAATAATTTTTACAAGATAAAAAGTTGGGTAAAGAAGGATTGCATCATACATGCATAAATTCGATACCCGTTTGTGTTCCTCAAAAAAGTAAACAATCAACATTTTCTGTCAGTTGATTTTAAGGTGTTATAAATTATTTTTATATATTTTCAGTATTTCCTTATGGTGATGACAGCTTTGGTTGGTCAGTGTGGTGCCTGTGTGCTGCTGATAGCATGGCCAGGCTGTTTGGGACTACAGGGAGCTCGTGGAGGAGCTGTGGGAGTTCTGCAGGCAACATATGGTGTACCTGGACATGAGCAATTCACTGCTGCTATGGATTTGGCACAAACAAAAGTATGAAATTAAAAAAAATGAAACAAATATGTACAATATATTGACATAAACACTTAATTGGAAGCAATAACTATACTAAACTTGCATCTGTTTATAAAATGATTGTTTACTTTGTTTCCTGCTGTAGTTGGTAATATGCCAAATGAACAATAGCAACTTTATTGAGGGCTCACAGTTTGAAATTAATGCCATTACAACATTATTATGATTGCAACAGAGAAATCATTACCCACTTTTATATTAATGCTAAAATGTATTAGAAAAAACATAGAAACTCAATATTTATTGAATAATCTGATATTGTGGAATGAAATTCTCTTTTAGATTATATAACTTTTGTAAAGCCTTTGAAGTTGTTTCAGAGTCCTGTACAGCTTTTTGGGTGGGAATGATGAAATTAATTAAAGTAAAGTAGTTTGAAGATTGTAAATACAATTTTCTATTTAAAACTAAACAAAAAAGATTTTTGCATGACAAGGTAATTAAAAGCTCTCTGATTTTAAATATTTTTATTTTTATTGCAGTTTGAATGTTGCGGTATGACTGATGGCAAAAACTATGATATGTCTATGTGGCAGTTACGTCGCCTTGGACCTCGAGATCTCATTGTACCCCTCACTTGCTGTATTCCGATGGACGATTCATATTCCTATTTGGATCCTAAGCCAGCAAATGAAACTATTTGTCAAGACTTGTTACCTGAACAATACATCCCATACCGATATCAGCAGGTAACTACCGTGTATTTTCTTAACATTTACCTAAAACACTAAACATTTTGAGTGTAGGATAGGTAACACTATCTTGAATGTGTTAATAGTTTTTGACATAATGAAGATATTTTGTAAATGTAATAAATACACTGAACAGACCACTCTACTACGAGGGTTGCTACGTAAGTTTTGAGATACGGCAAAACCAGTGTGAATATGTCAAATCTGACATTGTCATCGTAAAATTTGAAATATTTTATGGTAAACATACTCAGAACGTTTTGTCATATGTGTGATATTTCTATTGTTTATACATATTTGAAAAATTAACTTTGTCAAAAAAATGGAATTAAATCGTGAACATTTTCGTGCGATAATTTTCTATGATTTTCGACGTGGATTAAAGCAACAACAATGTGCCGATCAACTCGTTGCGACTTTTGATGATGAAGCACCATCTCGAGCCATCATGATTCACTGGTTTTCTGAATTCAGCCATGATCACACTTCGTTACAGGACGAACTTCCTGAAGGTCGTCCAAAATCGGCTGTTGTGCCAAAAAACATCAATGCTGTGCGTGAACTGATTTCGCAAGATCATTATGTGACATACGGTGAGATTGAGGTATGCTTGGACATTAGTTCCACTTGCATATGTTTAATATTGCATGAACATTTGGCTGTCAAAAAGATTTTTTCGCATTGGATACCGCATAGTTTGGAAATTGCTCAAAAAAAGGCTAGTGTCGATTGTTGCAAACAAATGATGAAATAATTCAATTGTGAAGCATCAAAAGACGTTTATAAGATTATGAAAGATGACAAATTCTAGATCTATGCACATGAGCCCGAAACTAAACAGTAATCGCCTGTATGGGTCTTTCTTTCATGAAGCACATCAAAGCAAATGGTCGCCTGTTTTTTCGGAATTACTGGACAAATCGCTACCATTCTATTAGAGCAACGTACAACGGTTAATTCTGAATGGTACATCACCATTTGTTTGCCAGAAGTGTTCGGAAAAATAAGGGAAACCAATTGTAGAAGACGAATCATTCTCCACCACGATAATGTAAGCTCTGACACATCAGCTCAAACAAGTGTATTTTTGAGCATTCAAAACATCGAATTTATGGGTCAACCGCCGTACAGTCCTGATTTAGCACCCAATGATTTCTTCTAATTCCCGCAGATCAAAAATAAATTGTGATGTCAATGTTTTTCGACGCTTGGAGAGGCGGTTGATGCGTTCAAATCACGTGTTTTGGAGGTACCTCAGTCAAACTGGAAAAACGGCTCCAAAAATCAGTTCAAACGCATGCAAACGTGCATTGATCTTCACGGAGAATATTTTGAAAAACAATAAAGCCATTTTTGATTATAAATATTTGTTTTCCTTTGCGTATCTCAAAACTTAAATAGCAACCCTCGTAGCTGTAATTAATGGATAAATTCACTTAAAAACATAGGTCTATAATGAACCCGATTACATCCCAAATATGTTTACACTAAGCATCAGTTTGTATTGTATAATTTGAAAGATATTAGGCTTTTAGTAATTCTAACCATGGACTATTTTCAAATGGAAATCCTTAAGTGCCATAGGTATATATATTGTGTGATTACATTTAATAAAGCCTTAATATTGTTTTTGATTGTGGTTTTTCCAGGGATGTCTGTCTAAAGTGGAAATTTGGTATCAGCAGCAGTACATAGGATTTCTAATAATATTATTTATAGTGTGTTTGGTTGAATTTGGAGTATTGTTCAGCATCATATTAGTGTGTGTCAAACTCAGAAAAAGAAGAAAAGAAGCTGGATCATTCATCATTAAACCATTAAATAACAAAAACCAAGAGAATGTGTATCACAATAAAATGTATACGATAGAAAGACAAGTTACAGATACTTACATTCAGCCAGATACATATTACAGTCCTAGTGCCAAATCTTCACATCACACTCCACAGTATTACAATACAAAGAGAGATGAAATGGCATGAAGATTGGCTGATGATGCATTATCACTCACACAAAAACTGCAGACATTTTCAGAATATCTTCAGAAACTACAAGCTGATTCCCTTATGTGGTAGTGAATACTTCTACTTCAAAACAATATTTTTGGGTGTCATTGTACAAAAAAATTAACACAGTGTATTTTCTTCTACAAAGTTCACACTAGTCTGGAAGATCGTCATATAAATTGGATTCATATACTAGTGCTTTGAATATGATATCAAGTGTTACAAATATTGGCACAAATTTCAAAGACTTCATC
Source organism: Athripsodes cinereus (assembly GCA_947579605.1). Taxonomy (NCBI): domain Eukaryota; kingdom Metazoa; phylum Arthropoda; class Insecta; order Trichoptera; family Leptoceridae; genus Athripsodes; species Athripsodes cinereus. The sequence continues at coordinate 14,523,974 of OX388310.1, forward strand.
CTATTGTTCTAAGGAGCATGTTGAAGCAGAAAGCGATACTACTATTGCAAAGATTTTTTAACTCTGAATGTTCTGTATCTAGGATACATTTTTTCAGTTATTTTTAAGTATTTCTCATTTGATGATGAAATTACCAAGTCTTGGACACAAAAATAGTTATATACCTCACATAAGTAATTGTTGTTTTATTGCGTAAGTGATTATCTGTTAGCTTATAGGACATTCCATATTAATTAATATGTTTGGGTGATTGAATGCATCATAATGCAAATATTTAATTCTATGAGAATATTTATAATCATTGTGAAATTCAAGGTTTGTGTGTTTGTTATCAATATTTAGGTTAAGCTCAGACAAGAGTTTGTGTTGTCAATAAATATTTGTGTAAATTATTCTAATTTTTTATTTCTAAATTGCTTCAAAACACACGATGCAATTTACTTAGACATTATAAAACACATTCAACATTTATTCGTCAAAGCATGACATTTGCTGAACTTGTAAGAGATTGAACTTATCCATTAGTATGAGTCATTACATACTAATGGATAAGTTTAAGTCAGGAGCTTATTATCAATACAAGTCAAGTACACTTTTGCATATATTGAGCAAATTGACATTTTTAATTACCGAATACTATGAAGAAGTATATGAAAAGTAGAAATTAATTTTGGTTTGTCAGAGTATAAGTATAACAACTTCAAGAAAAACCTTTGAATTTTCGTATCAGATCATGAATTATTTTGTTTTTTATTTTGGACTTGACCATATTTTGAAAATAAGGTAAAGACTTGACTTGATTTGAAAATAAAATTATTGGACTTGTCTTATTTTGCTACAATAAAAACTAGACTTGACTTATTTTGACATGAATGAATGAATGTGAAATGTTTGTAGGGTCGTCACAAATTAAACCAATATACAAAATTTTAAAATGTAAACTTTATTTATCAAAAACTTAAGAATATCATGTAGACAAAAATATGTCGATATACAAAATAAAACCCCTTTCAAATTTAATATATTGAATATTTGCTTAACTATTTTAACAAACACTAACAAGTAAAAATTCAAACAAACTGCATACGATTTACAAGTATTTATTAATAACAAAAAAAAAAAACAATTAAATCAGGTTAGTTGGTGGTTCAAAATCTTGGTTTGGTTCACACAAAAGGCTATCTTCTTCCTCTTGACACTCATTACTTCCTTCTACTGAATGACTGATAACCGATTTATAATACGCAAGTTCAGGTATCTCTGTCCAATCATTACCAAAGTGGGTATTCAATAATTTTTTTACATCATTAATTTTCAGAGGATTGACTCGATTTCCAACAGCTACTATTGTTGGATTTATATCTCCAGGAAATTTCCCATCATTGGTTATACATTTTTTAACCCCGGTATCATTACTATAGTATATTTCTCCCCTAACAACTATATTCCTTATATCTTTTTTAAGCCTGGTTAATATTATTCTTTTACACTCTGAAATTTTGAAATGCAATTTTTGTGTACCTTTTATGATTTCTTTCATGCTTGTTTTCCAATCATATACAGGTATATCTTTGCCTAATAATTGAACATTTCCATGCTGATTCAAAATGTCGATGTATTCTTGTGGATTTACAACTGTATTTCTACATTGTATCTCCTTCTCGATGACGCCAAATACTCGATCTGGCGGAATGTATGAGTGACCCGGTACTGGGAAAATCATTTCTACCTTCTTTAAAGTATGTGGAGCATGATTGGCTAACCATTTACACAACATCGCCACCATAATACTATTTTTATTCTGGCCGGGACAACCATCACACATTAGGCGTAATATTTTAATGTCTTCAAAATTGACATGGCTCTGCAAATGATGAAAAAGGGCACTGGCAATTTCATTTGATCCTTTTTTATGAACGTCCTCTGTCCATACGTATGGATAAACATTTTTTTGTTTAAATTATCTTGTGAACTACCTTGAACAATCGTATAATTGTCAAAATATAATTGTCTAGAATAATACGTCGCTTGATCAGGGACCTTCGGAAGTTTTTGGTTTTTTTGACAATCAAACGACAATGTTATCATATCAAGCGCAATCTCTTTAAGAAAGTCAAAAAACACTGCCGCTCGCTTTTCATGGAGTTTAAAGTCAATCTTCAGCTGAGTAGATTTCTCTTCATTTTTTTCATATTTTATCAGTTCACGATACTGCAAGCATTTTGAGCACATATCACTTCGAGGATGGCTAAATCCAATGTTAAACACGGTGTTGAAAATTTTTCGGAAATAAGATTCCTTGCAGGGTTCAGAAGGATACTCTTTTGTAAACATTTTATGCATTTTTGCAATGTTTAGTTCCGAAGGCAGGTATATTCTTTTGGTCTTGGAACGGCAATAATGAGATTCTCTACCTTGAAATTTTTTTATAAATTCACATACTTTTTCTTTAGTGCCACTGTATTTTGTCGATTTTCTATCACCTCCTCTTGTTTCTATGGCCATCAGCCCTGTTTTTTTATGTCTATTCAGAACACCAAGCACTCGGGTTTTTTTAATATGCAATATATTCAAAAAAGCTGTTTTACATACCCTTATTTTGTTTCCCGATTTCTGTTTTACGTAATATGACACAGACATTCCTTTCGCATTCCCAGTACCTGTGCGTTTTCTTCTACGTTTAGGAGCATCAATTGAAGTGTACTTCAAAATAAAGTTATCCTGGTACATCTTATTTTTGACTTCATAAAATTTTTTGTGGAATTGGGATATGTCCATCATGGTCAAATTTACACATTTTAAACTACCATTGTGCCCACATGTTGGACGAATCGGTGCTTCAGCGGCAGAGTACCTGTAAAATATTAATCAAATATATGTATATAATCTAAAATCATGATAAAAAAGGATTGCGAGTATGCAGATAATAAAAATGAAAATAGCAATAATAAGATAATCACAGAAAAATAAACAATATTGTACTAGGTAAGTAATAATAGTAATCGCAAGTGATGACCCTGAATATAACAGTCAAATATGAGTGAAAAATACTCACTTTTTAATTCGTTGTATTTCCCTCTTCCATGTCATTTTTTGAAGTAACTTTTTACGTGCTTGAGAGGGAATAACCTCTTGAATAGATTTCTCCATTATTTTCTGGCAAAACTTTTAAAAATATTAACAAAATATGAATAAAAACGTTGCACTATCACTCCGAAATGTACGCCGTCGACCGATACAAAATGTACTGACTGAATTCAAGATGGAGGGACAAATCGAGCCCTCCCATTGGTCAGATTGGACGTGCCTTGTGTTGATAATAAGGCTACTAGGACCTGACGGATTTTGAAACTAAGCCATATTTTAAATGCAGAATAACATGAACAATATGAGGAATTGACGGATTTTGAAAGTTAATAATTATTTTTAATACTTTTGTATGCAATATGACGTTTCTATCTCATTTTTGCCTAAAATGGACTTGACTTGTATTGATAATAAGCTCCTGAAGTGTATTGTAATTTTTTTATTTTTACCACCAACAAAATATTTTGCTGTTGAATGTAAATTTAAGATAAACAAAATTTTAATGGCTACACAAAATATATGCCAGAAGACAGACTACCACTTAGATCTTTGGAGGCTGTGGGAGAGGACAGAAGACCGGTGGGCCACCCTAGAAGAAGCTGGCAAAGAAAGGTGTCGGACTTGTGTGTTGAAAGGCTTGGTTTGGAGTGGCCAGAGGTCCTGGAAGCAACGGTGGACAGGGATCTCCGGAGGAGATACCTAGGGGCAATGGGCCCCCGACTCAACTAGGACAAGTGGAAGAAGATGTATTTATGTACAAAATATAAAACTACATCGAAGAAAAATGAGTGAAATAACTTCTTTATTGCAATCTCTTCCAGCCAATTTTGTACTAATATTATACTTGTTGACCAATGGGGAAATACCAAGATTTAATACCTCAAGGTGGAAAGCTTATCAAATATTGTATTTTTCATGTTACAACACTTACTTATGTTGAATATGTTTCTATTATATTTGCAATAATAATTGTTACAATAAAATATTATTGAGGGTAGACAAAATAACATTAAATATCAACATCTTATTAAGATTTATTTTTACAGAACAGATTGGCTACAAGTACCTCGCATAGCATGAGCAGTTAGCTTGTAACTATTAATAACAAATATAAGTTAATCGCCCACTGCTCACAGGTGGCAACAATTCAATACAATTCTCAATTTCAAGATCAAAATAATAAATATCAATTCAGTTGTTTATCAACGATCTCTATAATATGCGAAACCATCACATCACAGACATTTTATTTGTAAATTCATATTGTAATTTTATACTCTTATTTTTCACATTATAAAACAAGTTTGAAAATATTCATTAAAACTTTAACATGCGACAGAAACAGAGTAAGAGAGAGAGAGAGAGAGAGAGTATAGGTTAAATGTTGTCAAAGCTTTCTAAGTTAGTTTTATTTAGATATAACATATTAGGCATATAATACAGAGATCATTGTAACAAGGAATTCTAATCATCAAATTTAACAACGTGCTATGATTTAATAATAATTTATGATTGTACAAGTCCAAAATAGAAATATATGAAAATTAATAGTAATAATAATAATATAATAACTGTTGTATCATATAGGCTGTCATGAGATTATTTTGTAAATTACACACAGCTACCATGTGTGTAGTAGTGTTATGTAAATGTGGTGAGTGTGTAAAGACTGATTGTATAGGTACAACAAACACAATGTAATAATGCACTATAAACAGGAAGGTACTATTATCAAAATCAATACATACAGACGTAGGTAGGTAGGTATACAAATATTTACACACATTACATACAACATAAGATAACACAGAAAACATACTTATTAAATAAATTATAATAAATAATAATAACATTTGGTCAAACAATATTCTTGTCACATTAACACTGGTTTGCTGGAACCACAATTATTACTGCGTACTAACATACGGACGTGCGCCACTGGCACACACTAATATCTCTGTACGCACTAATACTTATCATTATACAGGATGCTTTGGCAATAGCCTTATCTATCTATCTTATAACAGAGTAATTCACTTAGTATATGGAAATACCAAAACAATCAACAGTCACTTCTTAAAAATATATTTGAACAATATTCAGAATTAAGAATTGAAAATATGAAAGATCGAAAATCAACATGCATATTCATCTACTATGAATACATGCAATGTGAAACACTAACTAAATAAAGTTTGCCAAAACAATCGTGTATAAAAAATGTTGGCCAAAATGTCGCCACAGCACTAATTAAGGATTGCCACATTGTCAAAACATAACATTAAAATAACCTAATATATCATACATAGATACAACATGTGTGCTTACCACATCTAAGACAGATCACAATGTAACTAATATAAAATTTAGTTTATAAAACTAAACATCTCCAAAAAGCAATAAGGAACACAACTGAAACAGTTTATGCTTAAATAAAAGCACAACACAATTTGTAATTCGCAACAAGAACCAAAATCATATTACCACATTCATATTCATTCAGTGAGAATGCTGTTGGTTCATGGCAAATTTTTATGAAAATGAATATTTTATACAATACATAAATACAGGTTTAATTGACAAGTTTCAAGTATATTCAAATCATCATCACTCTTGTCTGGAGATCATAAAGCAGGTGATTAAACATAACACACAAACTAATTAACTGATCCTATTCAGTGTTCACCTTATAAGGGCCATGTGGTATGTGCGTGTGCACAGTATAATCACACTATCAGGGTCAGGGCACTTCACCACTCCCATTAGGCGGGTATTGCAGCTCTTACAGTTTAAATGCAACACTTTCTCAATTTCTGCAATGGTTTTTGTCGCAGATCTATATAATGTCATCAAACATGAAACAAAATGATAGCGATATTACTTTCTATATACCGATGCACTGCTAAATTACAATAAGGGCCACTAGGATATTAAGTACAAGCGACTAGGACCTTTTCTACGTATTACATTAACAAATATAACCTTAAATACTTTCACTAAAAACCCACTGTATTACAACTAGTTTCATTTATATTATAACTCTATGGAATTAAATTAGTAGGTAGGTAGGTAGGTACACTACTTCTGAAAATTATATCATTCAATATATTATTAGTTACGATTCGGATGAAATGAAGTGAAATGGATGGTAAAGAAAGAGATGTTACTACATACATTTACAATAATCATCAAAGCGTATTGTACGATTGTGTGTCTGTGAGTGAGTGTTACAGAAATATATTACATATAATAATAGTAGTAGTGATAGTTGTAGTATTAGTAGTAGCAGTGATATCAGCGAACATAACCTTTCAGACGTGTGTGTGTGTGTATAGTGTGTGTGTGTGTGTATGTTTATGTGTAGGTATAGATATAAGAGACATGTTAATAATACGTATGTTCAGGCACTAAACTCTGCTGTACCAAAACAGCCCACTGTCTATCTTTGTTTAAAATATTATTTATAAAATATTTTCTCATTCTACATATGTACACCTATGTATATATCATAATATATAATATATAAATTCAACTTACATACACTTAGACTTTTTTACCATTATTATAACATTTCACTCTTGTATTTTAAAAATCTTTTCATAGGCAAACATTACATTTAATAATAATTAAAATATATATTATAACTTTAGTATGTATTTAGATAATATTCACCGTGGAAGGTTTTCTAAACAATTAAAACATATATCACACTAGCTCATTTCTGAAATGAGTTATTCAAAAATAATAATAAACTAAAACAATACATAATATAATATATGTATCTATTATCATCTTTATACAATTAATATAATATGTATAGTGCATCTGCCTCCAACAAATGAAATACAACCTACACAATGTTAATCAATACAATGTCTAGCAGATTGGCACTATCACCAGTGAAGATACAACAACAATGAAATATAAAAATATTTCTACTGCAGGACATATTATACATTGTGAGACATCACACATACTACTTCTCATACGAGACGAGACTTACCAATCATTAGGTACCTATTACATTTGGTTAAAAATATATTTGAATATAATCAATTTCAGATATTTGTGCAATTAAGGCACTTGATGTTTCATACTTGTAAATGTTATTTATTATAAGAATGGACGGCCTTAATGAAATAAAATGATCCAAAAAATTATTGAATTTTATGGGTGTAAAAACAAAAAATATAATAATAGTACTCAATCGTTATTCAACAGTAGGTATATAAGTTGTTATTAAAAAGTGAGTTTACAATTCTGTAATATTGTAAAAGAATAATGATATTGGAAATATGATTTGTATTTTGTAAATAAATTGTAGAGAGATATAATGTGACATCTCATAATGTATAATATTTGCAACAAGTTGTAAAGAAACAGTATTGGATCACAGAATCAATAATTTATATAACACAGTCGGACCTGACCCGCCTAGACAACCAGAGGAACAAAGAGGACAATCTGCTAGTGTATGTAGTTGGTAAATACAACATGACACCATTCTGGTTATCTACTCTATGTCCTAGGAATTTTTTAGAAAATTTAGTACACACATTCCATTATGCCATAATTCTCTCAGGAAAACTAATACTTGTATTTTTAACTCAAGTACTCAAATACTTTTTTGAATATTTGATAGTATTCATCATTGTTCTCGAACTACATAACACAGGGTTTTATTAATAAACGACATACACTATATTGCATTATAAATTCATAGTGAACTAGACTTAACTGCAAACATACACATCGCTTTTGTTTATAATATGATAATCTATATTTAATAGGTAAATAATTTATGAATGTATCAACTTACTTCACAAAAATGAACATTTTATAATGTAGGTACATATACAATTATAGTTTAGAATGCAACATGGCTCGAGATCAGTAAAACTACTATAATATGTGAAATGTTGATACAATGGAACTATGTTTGAGAAAAGGCGATATAAAATCTTATTTCATACACCCAAGCTATTCACTATGTAGTTGACATAATATGTAATTTGAGTTACATATTGAGTAGTGAAATGGATGAACATCAAATATGATGTAAATATATGAATGATGCAAGTACTAATTAGTATAGTATATAATAGAGTAGAGTTGTGTAGGCAGTGCAGTAGGTGTATGTATGTATGTTGATTGTCCTCTGGTTGTGAGGGCAGGCGAGAGTGAGTCACAGGTCGTGGTAAGGCAGACAGCAGATCCCAAGCAAGGCAGGTGCTACAGCCAGCGCCAGGGCTGCTAGGATAGGAGGAGGGCACTAGGCGGGGGCAGGTGCCGCTCCCATACGCACCCCCGGCTGTTCCACAATCGGCCTTAAGCTGGCATCTCCATCTACTGCTCCACTGCACGCTACGCTTTCTCCCTGTTGAGACTGAGTCTGGGTCATCTGTTGATCTGTTGACGTCGTCGCTGCCTCATCCGTTAATCTAAGAGCTACTTCCAAGTCACGCAGGACTTCAGTTTCTTTTGGTTCAATGAGATTAAATCGCCTGAAAATACAATTATCAATTAGTACAACAAGCACTACTTAGAATTATAATATACAAAAGCAAATAGTTTATTATAAAAATACTATTCAAAACCTACATAAGAAATATGTAAAAAAAAAGACAATACCAGAATTAGATATACCTGGTGCCAGGCGCGTGCATTCCATACATGCAAATACGCAAAGCATGCTCTACAATCAATGTATAATCTTAAAAAATGTGGAATATAGTAGTCTAGAATATCATTTTAAGACTATTTATGAATTTTTAACCACTATAATATGTAATTTTTTAGATTTATTTATTTATTTTAGGGCATGCGTTGCATATTTGCATGTATGGAAGGCACGCGCCTGCCTGGTGCATAATATTATAATACCTTTAGGCACTTTGTTTATTTACTGTATAACATATAAAAGCCCAAAAATTATATCTACAGGAGTGTTGAACTGCGCAAATTCATCTATACTAAGTTTATAAATGCTTCCTATAAAAATAAAAATGTGAGTTTGAGAAAATATTTAAATGGTAATTACCTATCTAAGGCTGTAAGATGTGCAAAGGTTAAGTTAAGGTGCGCGTGCAGTCCCAGTAAGACAACTTCTCTGAAGTGTGCTGCATATAGATGGGCTACCACATGGAACAGCAATCTCAATATCTTACGAACTATACTTTCAAATGACGTGGGGAACTCATTGGCTGAAACAATAAATAAATAAAAATTAAACACATTGATATTGAATAAACAAGAAGTATCTGGATCTGAGTTTACTAAAACTTTACTTTTCTTAACATTTCTTATACAATTACGGCATATCTACATGTAATAAAAATGCAGATCCTCCTCTCCGTATAAAAAAATAAGACATACAGTATGGGTGGTATGCCTCATCGCTGAGTTGAAGATGTTGAATGTCTTATTTGCAATGTTTTATTAATCCTACTTGCATTTTCCAGGATACTTTAAAACTTAATAAAAGTGTGGGACATTAAATAACAATTTTACTGACTTGATTGGCAATTAATACAAAACATGTCAAAATGATGCTCTGTCAAATGGTGTGTCCATGTTTGTTTTGTGTAGCTATTATTATAATAATTATGTATATGTGTACTCACCATATTTAGTAGGAAATATAGATTCGTCACTGACTGTCTTCTGTGTGAATGTCATAACATAATCAATGTACTGCGGTGCCGCAACTCTAGTCTTCTTACCCTTCTCATCGAACCACGGATAGGCCCTGGCACCAGGGCCTGCCATGTCAGGACATAGGCTTGCTGTGCAGAATTCACTAACTGTGCCATATATTAAGTTCACATGGTCAAATAACGCTAATGCTGAAAACAAACAGAAAAAAAACACATTTCAAAAATATTCAGGTTCAAGTTCAAAAAAAAGTAAAAAAATAATATCTCATTAATTTTGTTTTTTAACATAATAAATATATTGAAAAAATATGAATATTTTATAGAAAGTTATATTAACTATTCTTGCAATACAGAGATAAACATTGAATTATTTTTTTAAAAAAGAGGAAAAGCTTTTCATAAAAATCCATTAGACACCCTTGGAATATTCTAACAACAGGTAATGTTGAAAATAAATAACTTTTATTTGTCGGAAATTTCAGGAGTCCAACGACTCCTATTTATCACTACACCACTTCAAAATGATAAAGAAGGTGATCAATGTACAATGAAAATTTAGAAGACGCGAACTAGAAGAGCTGACCCCAAATAAATGGGATCAAGGCGAGGGCAAAGAAGAAGAAGTGACTTCATTTTATAAAATTAAAATAACTCAGATAATATTCTAAAATTTCTTTAAATTATATAGGTTAGTTTATGAAGGAGTTGGATAAAAAAATGTGCAAAAAAAACTTATCCAATATCTCGACCATTACTTTTAATAATTATTTCATTAACACGGCGATAAGGTGAGCAAGGTGTTCAGCACATGTCCTGTATACAAGAAACAGAGGGAATCATTTTTGAAACAAAAGCATTTACACAAAAGATTGATGGTAATTATATGGTGATGACAGAGAAAATCAAAAGTCGATTTTATTACATAGTAAATTATACACATAATTAGATATACAAATCCGATTATAAGACTTTATGGACAATGTTGCTCATACGCGGTAGAGTGAAATAAATAGCGCATACACAATCAATGCCAGTCTTTCACTAGATACTCATGAGATACATAGGTAGGTATTGTAGAAAACAGTACAACTGTTTACTCAAAAGAACCGCTGCGATAAACGGTAATGCCACGCAACCTACAAATAATATTATATACTCGTAATATGAAACAAATCGTAAATTAGAATACTTACATACTTGTAAACAATATAACAATATACCAACAAGCAGAATAGACAGGGAAATAAGGAGATTTAGATTTCTTTGTTTAAAAAGAAAACCAATTTACGCGATAATTTTATTCACAAAATAATACGACGTGTAATAGTGTAGGAACATGTTGTAGATAAAACATTTCATTAAGTTTAAAAAAAAGAGAAAAAAAATATATGGAAGAACAGCGGCACATGTTATATTTACCAACACACAATAGCTAAGATATGGCTGAATCATTGATAGGTACATATAAAATATCTATTAATTGTGTCGGTGCACACGTAGTAGATTGAAACAAGTGTTTCTTTCTACGATTGATCAATAGTAGAAAGAAACACTTGTTTCAAATTACATAATTATAAAATATCTTTTACCCTCCACCTTCATAAAGAATTCCACTCGAGTGATTTGCGACGTGGAACCTTGAAGAAACACTTGTTTCAAATTACATAATTATAAAATATCTTTTACCCTCCACCTTCATAAAGAATTCCACTCGAGTGATTTGCGACGTGGAACCTACCATTTAGATAATATCAAATCATACCATATTGCCAAAGTCCATGAAGAAAAACGGGAAACACCGAGGGAGGCTGGGTTTAGTGGTATATTAACATAAATCAAGTTATAAAATGTCTCGATTCAGAGAAAAGAGAAAATAGCACAGAGATAAAATCATCTTAAGAGTAAACTCCTCCGTAATTACTGAGCTGAGTGTAGGCTGCTATAGGCTGTGAGCAGTAGGAGTGATAAGTAGGTAAGTTCACCATGTCGTACACACGGAACTGTTTCATCTGGTTTATTCAAGTGACGTTGCTTGCGTTACATTATTATTAATGTGTAATTGTTCTACTTGCGCTGAGAAGAGTACAACAACAATAATAATAATATTATTATTTTTATCTATTCATTGTACAATGTATAAATTTGCATGTTACACCTACATTTTCCATAATATATCCGATTCAACCGGAAGAGTTCACAGTTTGTCCCAATTTCGAAACAGAGATTAATGTACTCAGATAGACTCTTTACTTTTTTCTAAACCGTCAAAGATCAAGATTATTTTTGAATTTAAAACAGTTGTTGAATTTTACCAAATACCTAATAGATACAATAAAAAGTTAATTATCAAGTTTATTTGGGTACTTGTGAGCAGAAACATTCAGAATTGATCAAAAGTTCAAGCCTTAGAATATTCTCTTCAGTTATATTATCTAATAGATATAAAATGTAAACAACTTCATTAGACATCGTAACTAATGTAAGAAAATTTTATTTAACATCAATCTAAATTAGCATAAGTTCTTGCAAAATTACCGTCGATATAAATATATGCTAAATATCGATATACATACATCTTTGCTTAGAATATTGTCCTAACGCTAGATATTGATATTCGTGTATTAGATAGGTACCTACCTACGTGATGCGATGATTTGTTCCGTATGCAAGACAAACAGTATGATTGACCCGACTGGCGACCTCAGCCATCAGTTCAAGTGGGCAATTGGAAAACCTATTAAACTTTATTACTGGAATATGGAAATTGATTTTATGATTGCTAATCAGACTAGATGTACCTACTTATATACCTGCCTACCAGGGCATTTGTAAGTAATATTAATTAATGTCCCACCACCCTGATGTAAAACTATGTAAATAATAGGGCAGTCAATACCATCTATGGTTGTATCTAATTTAAAAGAACTATGTACTCGTTGAACTTACTAATTTAAACTCTGATAATTTTTGTTTAATTTTGCAATAAATTAATGAACAATAGGTAGTTACCTAGGTATATCAAGCTAAATAAAATACTTTTTGAAGTACGTTATATTTCTATTCAATATAATTGTGGTATAATTATATTTAACTCTTTTCATAGTATATGTCTAGATACAAGTACATTTTAATAAATAAAGTAACAAAAAACTTTTATGGATGTCAACTCTTATTTTCTTTAAGAATAAAAATTTCGCTTTATCTAAAGGGAATATGTCTCAAATTTCATTTTGTAAAAGAAAATATGTTTCAAATTGCTTTTTATAACAAAGCAAAAACTTCAATTTCGTAATGGATGGAATATATTACTCTATGTGTGTAATAATATGTAGGTAGTATCTAGATATAAAAAGCTCAGTCTAGTAACTATAACTTTCAAGTTAGATGGTGCCTTAATTACATTATTATAACATGTATAGGTAAAGGTATACTCGAACATACTCTTGCTGACTATATGCATTATCTACTCATTACGTTTCCACATACCTACTTGATCTAATTTAATATAATATGTAATAGAATAATTATAATCTACATACATAACAGAGAATGATTGCAAGTAGTTACACATTAATGTAATATGTTATGTAGGTACATCGTGTTACGCTAAGACTCTCGAGTTGGCAACAAATCTCGTGATGACGTATGTCTCGGACACTAAATGTCGATTAAGACCGTCCATTTTTATTCAGATTTATTCAACACTGTTAATATGTATATAACTATATTCAATAGAATTTTGACAGTGTTGACACCAAGTAGTAGGTATTATTATACATATTAGGAATATCGTTTGTTACAACACTGTTAATATGTATATAACTATATTCAATAGAATTTTGACAGTGTTGACACCAAGTAGTAGGTATTATTATACATATTAGGAATATCGTTTGTTACAACACTGTTAATATGTATATAACTATATTCAATAGAATTTTGACAGTGTTGACACCAAGTAGTAGGTATTATTATACATATTAGGAATATCGTTTGTTACAACACTGTTAATATGTATATAACTATATTCAATAGAATTTTGACAGTGTTGACACCAAGTAGTAGGTATTATTATACATATTAGGAATATCGTTTGTTACATAAAACAACAAGCGGCTCATTAAGGTAATGACTTATCAGAGAAAAATACACACAACATGATTTATGTATAATATTTTAAACAGTTTTACGATCGAGGCATGTCATACAAAAATGTATTGTGACTGCCATAAAGGAGCATGCTTGGTATAAAACCAGAGGAATATTATATTGCTATGGACTATTCGCATATTTTTCAAATTCTAAACATTCTATTCCTGCTGTCTTTAATGCATATTTAAAATGTGTAAGTAAAAATGATAGGATAGAATATAGTTTTGAAGTAAGGTATGAAAAAAAATTGTGAAACATTAAGTATACACCAAACGAAGTGAAGTTAGCACATGTACATTGATTTCATTCTTCATTGTACATTGATTTCATTCTTCATTGTACATTGATTTCATTACATACAATTTTATAGAAAAATGCATTAAAATAAGACATTATCAACATATATATTATATTATCTCGCATGATATAAATTCTCTACTACGTCTATGAAATATTTCTTAAGGGGCCCCAAAAGCGCCAGCGTCAATTTCAACGTTTTTTCGATGTTTTTCAGCTACTAAAATACGTATACCTTTCATGGTACGTTCATAAAAAAAATATAATATAGTTCAATATTTTATCTACCTTTTCTTTGCGGAGAAGTTTTGATAAGTTATACCAGTTTTTCAGAAAAAAATATAGAAAATAAGCTTAACTAATATTTAAACGCATTAGATCTCAAGTTCTCTTTGTCGCAGAGATTCATTTTTTTCCTTGAGTAATTCGGTATACAAATATCTCAAATATCATTGTTAACCTAACTTTAGTTTATGTAATTTTCTTCTTCAAATATCTTAAAACTTGTATGTATAAAAATCTCGTTTATCGCCCACCGGACTTTCAATAGAATTCAAATACAAATTAGCCCTGCCCTAGGGGTGTGTCTATAAATGTTAGTACTGAGTTGAATGTCGAGAGGGGTGGACGTATCGCATATTTCAATATTATCCTGATTAGGTAGATAATGTAAAGATTATATTAATGTTGATGCCTATCTTATAATTATTTTGAATAGAATCATTCAATAAAAGCCTATTGTTATGTAGGTAGTCTACTTACCTATATCTATTGTTATTACTGACTAAGTTGTAAAATAATGCGATACCATGAAGTGTGGCATGGTGCAAGAGAGAAAGATGTATAGCCTATTCGCAATAACTAATCTACGACGTATTCTTACGGGATTCGAACATGATTTCTGTTTGTTTGATTTTGCATCCTAGCGGTGAAACAACTGCGGAGAAAGGGAAGATGAAGACCGCGCAGAGGGAGAAACAAAGATCAACTAAGTAGGTAGATACGCTACGGCTATTGGATTCTTTTGTTCTACAGTGAGGCAAATTTCTGTCCCCTTATCCCCTTAACAGATCAATGAGAAGTTAGCTACAATACGTCATTTGCTAAATATTGTCTGACAAGTGAGCATGGCGTGTTGCGTTTCGTTTATGTCGACGTGTTTTCGTATTTATTTTCAAGTGAAAGTGTTGTTTTCTTAAACAGTTTTTGTGTACACGAGATTAAAAATGAAAACTTGTTCATTTTCGTTCTGCCAAAGTGTTTATTTGTAGAATAAATCGGATGTATCCTTCGACTTGTAAGTATGAAACATTTATGTGTTTATACGTCTTATTTATTATATTTTAGTAATATAATCAATCATAAATAATAAATATACACTAGCTTTAACGTTTTGTTTATATTTCATAACAATATCACTCGATTTTAGGAGTAAAAACTCATTTTCAATATGTATTTTGACGTTTCTAACTTTTGTCATAATGTCATAGGCATGGAAATTGAGCGACGATGTTTAACATCGATACGAACATGGACAGATAATTTTTCATCCATGAAATATATTTAAGTGATTATAAAATATATAAATTATTTTCAATGAAATGCTTATGCCATTTTGTATTTTAATATATAAATTTTAACAAATCTATACACCTCTATATTGAATGAATCATCATATAAAACAACATTGAATACATAGTCATAATTGGGTTTAGAATTAATTTATAAGATTTTTTGTTCTTATTTGACATATTGTACCTTGTTTCTTTCTTGATTTTTTAAAATCCTGTTTAGATCTCACAGAATATATAAAGCGTTGCTGTTGTGTTGCTATAAAAAAATATTGCTGTATATTTGTTGAGAATATTATTGTATAGATACAACTTAGTTCTGCTTTGATTTTTATTTGTTTCAGATCCTGATTCTTGCTCAAGATTTTAAATTAACACGCCTAACATTTGACTGATAGGTACTCAAATATGATATCGACGCCTCAAACCGCTGACTGCTCACTTAATTAAATCTTATGTATGTTTGGCGAATAAGATCATTGTTGTAGAAATCTGTAATACATATTTTAATATCAGAATAATATTTAATATATTAATCTATCAAACGTGTTTTATTTATCACTGTATGTTTGGCGAATAAGATCATTGTTGTAGAAATCTGTAATACATATTTTAATATCAGAATAATATTTAATATATTAATCTATCAAACGTGTTTTATTTATCACTATTCCCTAACTGCTGTCACAATGTTGTTTTCTTTTTAATTAATAGTGGACAGATTATCATTTTTTAATATCTAGTAGCAGATCTATTGTTACACAAAAAAGCTTTCACTTGAAACTTGTAATTCCTAATGATTTTACTCAATTGACGTTGGATTTGCATGAAGTATTATATTTTTACTTACTATAAAAAGTTTTAATGAAGCATATGTCCAACAGATCAAATATATGAACAACTTAAGCAGAGAATGATGAATACCTATACAATATATCCCTACTCTCATTTAATTGCATTATTTCGTGTATGTGGAGGTCTGATATGTTCCATTCTCTATGCCTACCCTGTAAGACATAAATAGTGCAAGTTTTAAAAATAAAGTACGTTAATAGATAAGAAAAGATTATTATATGACGAAATATTGTTATATGAAAACATTGCAAGTAGGATAGCGTCTTCGATTATGTCAAAAACATCGATGATAATAAATTGTATTGACATCACTATGTAGCTAGCTTCAATTCTTGGAATTCTCAATAAGAATGGAATGGGATTTTGGGCTCATGTCATCTCTTTAATATTACTTACTCTATGGGGAGAAATCTGTAGTACAGCCCATTACCAAAATATTCTGGCGCTATAGCGTACCCTTAAATGGCGCTCACCGATGACTGAATACAACTCGACTATTCGCAACGTGCGGCTGTATTCAGGCCCAACACCCGTCTACTGTGTTTCACTTGTATTGCTTTATATCTAGTCTGTATTTATGCATGTCTATGGTAGTAACGTATGTGATACTGTTGTGTTATTGTGTCTCTTAAATTTCGAAGAGTTAACGGTAGGAGCGAATCTTTCATTGGCACAGGCTCTACACAATTATTATAATTATAGAGCTCTCCCATTCTAACAACGCACAGAATCAAAATATATTGGTTATAATTGTCATTTACTTTTTAACCAAAATTTGTAACAAAAAACGATAAAAATGTAGGAAAGAAAAGTTTCTGCAATAAACTCGCCTATTGCAAAAAGTTATTTGTTATATATTATAATGTTGCCTATTGTAAATATATTTATTTATTTAATACATAAACGTATTGCGCAAAAAAGATTATTATTATACAACTTATGGTTATATACGTAAGATCTACAGTGGTATATTTTTTATTTCATTCTTCCTTTTTCCTCACAAGGGATAGCTATCATGGAAAATAATATTTGCCCTCTACCTATAGAATAAAAAATAAACTACCTACTTACATGATAAATAGACGAAGTGTTCAAAATGAATAATGTTGTTTACTTACTGTGTGACGCTAGCCATTCATTTTGGTCTATTCCTTCTGGGATCTCCACCATATCTCTCATATCCATATCAGGTAGTTTCCTTTCTAAAAGTGTTTCTTCTAAGTAAAGCTTGGGGTCACCTTGTGACCCATCTCCCTCGCGCTCCTTGCGTCGCGCCTTTCTGTAAACAAAAGAAAAACAAACTATTAGAATCGTGGAAAGATAACTTTATACAATCTTTATTTTGCCAAAATATAGTCTACGCCAATAAGACAGAATGTAAATGTGTTTTCATAACGCATTTTTATGAATATTATCCCGTGGATTACTCCGCAAGTAATTGGTCTCCCACTCCTTTTCGTAAATTTTCGAGTGACCTGTAAAAACAGGCGTTCGAAAAAATAGACATTTTGAGCAGCGATGAGGTTCGCCCATCATGAATGTATTCATTTTTTGACACGTAGAAGACAGCTTGTATGATTATTGCATGCGACTGGTCTACTAGTTATCCCACTTGAGGGATATGCCGTAATGGGAGAAATAGATAAAGTCATTTTTATGAATTACCTACATATTTTGGGACAACGCACGAAACAGAATACGGAATACATACACTGCATTAAAATATTATGTTATAGGTGAATGTCGAAAGAATCTATCCAATATTGTTCAATAAGTTATTATACCACAAGAGTAATAATCCATTTTGATTAATGTTCATATAATATATTGTATAGGATGCTTGAATAGTCAAATAGGTAAACACTTGAATGAAATGATATTACGTATGTACACACGTAGGTAATTCAACAGAAGTATAGGTACCTGGACCTGGTACATACAATAAATATAATATTAATATTTTGGTATCCAAAGTGCCTCAGACATGCTGTACGATTCAAAAATCCTATAATATTATAAAGAAGTGGTAAAATAAATGTTACATATATAAAGTTGCCGTAAAAAATTCTTTATATTTTTTTTATAAATCTGTCTAATATCTGATAATTAGGTAACGTTACATATTGCGATTTTTATGGATAGGTATAAATAGATACAAAAAAAAATATATGTGTAGATAGTAATGGACATTAATTTAGATAATAAATTGGAATTTATGTTCGACGACATTACTTTTGCTACACTAAGCAATATTGTAATAATAATAATATTATGATGGTATTATAATACACTTAAACAGCCGACAGTCAAGAGGTGGTGAAGCACGAAACCCAAATTTATGATAACGCAACGCGTAGACACATGACAATGTCATATTGCGCTATAATACTATATAAACTATAACGTTGAATGACTTTTTACTCACACTTACGGTTTTAAGACGAACATTTAGTATATACCGACTATGGAATAACTAAATGCAAATATAATTAAGCATGGTGTTTAATAAATAAATAAGCACATTGAGTTTCATTATAAAATGTACATAAATCCTTACACTGGGCAGAATAGGGAGTAAAGCGTGAGATGAGCCACCCGCGCCAGGGTGGTAACAGCGCCGCCCACCTTGCGGGTGAGAGGGGCCCAGGCCCACATGAGCTGGGGCCTACAGATAGCCCCAGGCCCTGGCCCTGGTCCTCTACCCTCGAATCCACATCTCTCCCCTAACACGTTTATTTTGAAATTCACTTCGCAGGTTATTCAGAGAACACACTGCTCACAGACACAGATAAATAATAACAAGTCAAGAAAAATCAATCAACATAATAGGGCGAACTCAAATCACTTCACATGTATTTTTATTGTACTTTTTCAGTACTAAAGCAATGAACACCACCGTGAATTAGACAATCAGACGATTGATACAGTTCTATTTCTTTCCCGTTATCAAGTAAGTATCACAATCATAAATTACAAAGCACACACTATGTTGTTGCGAATTTATCAAATTACACAGGTAGCTACTATATGCACGCTTCATACATGCCATATGGATGTGGCAGATGGGTAAATATCACAAATTTATTTAAGATAACAAAACTGTATAACCTACAGTAAACGTAACTAACTGAAGTGTTTAATTTGCGCACAGCCTTATTATATTGCAACATAAATTAAACAATTTTCATAATAAGTGATAAATATTTTATTTCATTTTAAAAAAATAACAAAAAAACATAGGTAATTTCAAGACGACACTAAAGTAATTCTGGGTCAACGTTACGTTTACATTGTGGAGTACCTACAGATCAAGTAAACACTTTATACTAAACAAGAGTGCACGGTAGGTAAAAGACATATCCGGATCAATCAGTACGTGAATGGAATGGAATAGATTGTGCCGAGATATGAATTAGACGACTGAGTCTCGCGATCACTTGAATAATACTGTACTCAACTATTCTGTTCGCGGTTCGCGTTGCTAGATCTTAGTATGGAAAGCACGCTGCCTGCTTCAACGGCCTGAGTAGCGACTAACGACTGTCTCTGTCTCGTAGGTCCGTTTCAATGCGAGCGTTAGTGGGTCGACGGACCTGCTGAAGGAGGTCAAGTTTCCAAAACTAAAGTGATTATTGTCACTGATCGATAAATGTTAAAAAATAATTTGACTGCAAATGACGAGACACTAACTGACGTAAGCGAGGCAAGAATAGAAGAATTTGATTACAGAGTGCAAAACATAATTAATCAAATATCTTCGATAAAATCAGGTACTGAAAGTAACCACAGATGTCAAAAAGATTGTAACAGTGCATTTCAAATTTAAATATTGTCTTGACAGCAAAACATAACAAGGAGGATTTCAATAAATAATATAGAATATGATTACGATTGTGTGAGGTGAGAATGGTGAAACCAGTTTAGTGGCATCACTACTCATGTCATGTAACGGAGACTCCGTGTTCTGGTTAGTGTTGGCTGTAGTACCGCCACTTCATAGATATTATAACAATATGGAAAGGGAAATCACACGGCGAAGAAAGGAAATCTCTCAACGGATCTCCGTGACTCATCTTAAAATAATAAATGTGATAATTTGATTGTGTGCCCAATACGGCACATAACACGCATATAATATAATATATCTGTGAGAGTGAACACACCTATTATTAGGTACAACTCATAATTATGACGTTTTTTCATACTAATAAAAGTTTACCATCCTACGGCTTTTGTTGTTTTATATGAATAAAAATCTGGAACACAAGAATTAGAAAAGTATAATCATTCAAGTTGGTGACGAAATGACACTGAAATCAATGTGCACTTTGTATTGGATAAAATAATTTCATCACAATTTGTATTCATGACGGGATTATTTGATTACGGGTATGGTATAAAGAAACTTAATTTCCATTTTGATATGAATGTCATATAGTCATAAAAATAGTTACATTAAACGCTCTATTTCTTTATATATTATATTTATATGTAAAAACATGGCTAACTTATCTCGCAACAGACGAAAGTTCTCACAGAAGAGTTAAGAGTATTTTAGCAACTAGGCTATTTAAAAAAACAAACAAGTTTTTGAACTAAGATGCATATTATTAAATACCAACAATTGATTAATAACGTCTGCTAGTCACACTAGAGACATTATAACTGTGATATATTAGCTACCACTTCATACACGAGTATGTTTATGTACCGCTAATAATATATTATATATGGAGGTGTTTGCTATTCATAGTAATATCAAGTGATGTGCGAGTTTCCGGTAAATATGCCTTGGAGCTACACTTTGTAGATCATCCAGTTTGGTATATTCTCCCAGCGATCATAGGTTAAAACTATATCGGTTTACTTTTGCAATTACCTAAGGGGAAAATAAATCAATTTATGGGACATAGAGTTACAAAATTATGTTTTACATACAATACGTATCACAGATACATATTATCACAATTCCCAATGAAATAATAGTATCTATTAGAAAGCATAACATAAGATGTTAACATAATGTATTTTGATATTTTAAACCACATTTGTAGATTTTGCTCCATACAGGAAAATAAATTACTCTATGTTAATATTTACTGCACTTGATAATCTACATAATTGCTACAATATATAATTCGTCGATCCTTGAAATACATTCACCGAATAAACCACACTCAAAAATAATGTAATAAATAGCAAGCAATAAATATTTATTATACGTTGTATTATTGAATGAACCTCGTAAGTAAGCAGTTTTTGTAAGAGTGAAAAAGTAAAGAAAGTTATTTCTAAACACACCGTGTAAATTAAATAGCGAAAATATATTACTAATAATAATCACACAGAATAAAACGCGTTTCAATTACAATATGCCGAGGTCTAACTGGTTGTTATGTTCACAATGTCCATTGTGGTTACGAATGGAGACGGGTAGAGCCAATCTGAAAGTGGGGATGTCCTTGGGTTTAGCCTGCATACTCTGTTGCTACGTCTTTATTATAATAATATTATTTAGATGGTATAAAACAAAATCATTTAAAGACTATCAAATCTAAATTTAATTGCTTGTTTTGTCGTAGCAAATACTAAACAAACATCTCCCATTATAAACATTATAATAATGCGGAATCAAATAAAATAATAATTATTTAAGTGAACTAGATTGGAGAATAATCTTGAGTATAATTTAGAAAATACGAAGCGTGACTCTGCACTTACAAGATACAGAATGATGTTAAACATAATTTGTTTACTTAAAAATATCCCACACAATTATGAAGACAAGATTCTGGAATAAAACTAGTTCTACAGTAAGTATTTCGAATGTAGGAATTACAGTAAAGAGTAGGTATTATTAATACTCTGGTACAAATAACACATACACAATCGTGGGGTCACTAGAATTAACGGTATGATGTACGACGCACTGCCTAATTATGAACGAGTAAGTAATAAGACAATAGGACGTTATTGGCGAGTGATGACCGTGGTAGCCATAATATCACTTCTGCATAATATCATTTAAGGTTTCGTAACTCTATGTAAAATGATTATAGGAACGCTTCTATGGCTGATCCACACACTATTGTTTTTTTTTATGGAAAGGCGATGGCGTCATCGGGTAACGTTACGATTTCACTTTCAAACTATAAAAAGAAGTCACTTCAAATATTACTATGACAATATAACTACATAAATATGTTTATATGTATGTAGTTTACTCCTCCCCAAAACACGAGCTATGCTCAAATTGGGGAGTACTTGAATTTATTACTTTGTCTTATGTTATTGTTTTGTTTTATTGCATGTATTTTTTTTTGATTAATAAAAATATTTGAATTTGAATATTAGAATGGCAGTGGCCGTACAACAATAATAATGTATTTCAACTCACAGCGCATTATATAATACTGTAATAAGTCCATCAAATACACGATACGCAGGGGCAAGTGTACTGCCTAGGAATAGCATAGAGTACAATCTACTTTATACGTAAATAGACCAATGCCTATATAATTTATGGCAAATATATGCAGTTTTGCATGAATAGTTAGTCCATGTTAGTTTTTTTTACGGTAAAACTTGTCATTTGATAACAAATACAATTCAAAAAAGTATTATTTATAGATACATTTTCAGAATACTATTGCAAGGATTGATACAAAGTAATGGACACATCGATGTGAAACTCACCTTAATACGTACCTACCTCACTATTATTGTGATAGATAAAACACATCTAAGTACCACCTATCTATCTACTCTCTCTGTAGCATCACAATTATATGATATGCGTAGGTACCATTGATTGCATATTGCAATATATAGCTTCCTCTAGATATACCAATATAGTGTAGGTGTATCTAATAATAATACTATGTGACTTGTAGATAATATCCGCACAATGCGGGTGTTGAAAATGCAACAAACGTAGTGGAACAGACGTACGTGACTTTGACGTTATCAAAATTGATAGACACATGTAGGAAGATTATATAGCAACCAGTGGCGTGTATAAGATTTTTACATTGCCCATACAACTATTTCATTACGAGTGTGGTAACTATAACTACACTCATTTTGCTACGCCGGAAACAAATAAGTCGCCATGTGAATACAGTGTGTCGACATTAACTGTAGACTTTTTAGTTTTACCTCACGAACATAATCTGGGCATAGCGTGATGACACTGTGTGTTTGTGTCTCTGTAAGATTCTTGAGTTACATGAATGACTCTATCATAACTCTGGAGTTGCGATTGAAATCTATGTACGAATAATTTTGCAACTAAAATTTCAGTTGCCACGATATGTGGCGAGGTGAATTTAATGTTTTTGACGACATCACATCGAATTTACTTACACGGTGCGCGTGAATTAAAAATAGTTGAATTGATATCAAATATATTTAAAGTTATTTTTAAGATTGACATCTTCAGGCAAAGTCCGGATTTTCGGCGTGTTCAGAAGACGAGCCACTGCTTACAACTACGTGTGTTATGAATGTCGTGATGTTTTCTATTTCATGTACCTACATACCTACTAGTAAATAATTAATAGGTAAGTAATGTTAACATAGATATATGGATAATATCTCCACTATTTCATTATTGTTTCATCATAATAGATACGTAAGTAGCAAGGAAATGACAAAAATCGACATTAGACCAAATTCCTGAGGCAGTAGATCAATTCACGGATAATATCAAAGTAACAACTCCGTGGAGTGATTTCCTTACAGAAAGTATTTTTCATTTTTTTTAAGATGTATCTACGTTTTTGTTATACACCTAAATTGTAACCTTATACACCTTTCATAGTAAGCTAGAAGCTTGTGTCGTGAAAGGAGAGTTTGAAGGGATCGAACCGCGTACCTCTTGTGCACGAGGCCGAGACTTCTTCCAGGCTACCGACGAACTTTGATATTATTGAAAAAAATAATGAATATTTGGTTTTTATTACCTACATGTACAAGAGAGTACCTACAGCATGGGTTTATATAAATAGGTTAACGAGACGGAAATTAAAGAAACTGGAACAATATTACTTATCGTGAGTTAGTAGTTTACAATCTTTCCTCTCACGCGAGTCAAAAATAAATACATTTAAAAAAGTCACGATATCATTAGCTGCTTGTACGAAATAACCCATTTAAAGAAAACGAATACTTAAAAATAAAACACTTAAACCTTCATTCATTCATTCATTCCGACGACCACGGCATTTCCCGCACGAGGGTAGTCAGAAAATTAAGTGCATGTAATGTATAAGCAAGTTATCCTCTCCGTGCCAATAAAAGTTAAGACATTCATGACAGATGGCATACTTCCTTACTGAAATAAGATATTCAATGTCTTAAACATGATGTTTTACGAATACCTGCACCTTACACGACACTCGATAACAGAAAAGAGTGGAAAACCTTTTATCCACTTCTTCACGAAATATTCATAGAAAAAATACTAGCATACATATTGAGTTTATATTATAACATTTTACCAAACCGTTTTATTTACATGTAGATACCTACCATCAGAAACGATTATTTAGTAAAAAAATACATAGTGAGAAAATTACAATGAATTGAAACCTTGGATTTAATTACACTTTATCGCACGGTGACGATATTCACAGTGGGTACATAATAGAATAACAAAAGAGTTGCGCAGAATACACGTGAATTAAAAAATAAATAAATCAATAAAAAAAACATCGAAGGTAACATAAAGGTAACAATATGTGGGCAACACGGATGGAAGCCTTGGTAGGCGGAACTGCGGTCAGGTTTCCGTGTCGTTCACACCACTCCAACTTACATGCATACCCATTCTTTACATTCGCTGCAAGCTTAGTAGATTGACGGTCGTCAGTGACTAGCTAAAAAAAACAATTCGATAGACTCTATCATTTTGACAGTCGTCTGTAGTTTTAACCACCAAAATTGCACATAATTATGTGAGAACATTCTACCGATTACTCTATCTTACGGATGAATGTTTAAAACAACGTCACATAAAATCGATCGATTTGGTGTATATTTATATGATCGAATTCTTTTAGAAACTACTACTTTTCACCCGTCTGATAGAGCCGACAATTTAAGGTAGACAATAAATAAGAAAAAGGAATGTCCGATTAGACTGAGAGTAAGTTAAAAAGGATCGTCTTGTCATAAAACCAAGATAATGCGATTGACTATGTACATTGTATACAACACATTAAAACCGTCTTATAGAATCTCATCACGTATGCCATAAAATCTGCGAAAGTCAAATAGTGAAGAAGGCACGAAGTATTGACTCCCGTTATGTCCCCTATATACCAGACAGTAATATTCGCAAATGCTGATTTGCTGCGCAGAATTATAAAACAATAGTGTTCAATACTTTTGACCCATCTAAATGTAAGTAGATTTCCAGCATGCGTATGACATATTACATATTATATCAGAAAAGAGATCTTATCGGTCATTAGATACCTAAGCACATGATTATACAATAGAATCACATTAACTACAAAGATCAAAGATATCCCAGTTACCTCAAACTGAAAATGCTTTAATTTCGCAATAGTAATATGTACCTTCCTCTGAAATGTACAAGAGAAATTAGGAAAGATTTACACAAGCAGACAAGAAACAAGCACACTCGGGTACGGATGGGTAAGTTTTATAGAAAAACAACAGGTGTAATAAATCAAGTGAAACAAACGTGAAATCGCAGTATTTATATTTTTTACTTTCAAACCCATTTTCTAATCCTATCAGGTGGGAGGAAGATTGAATATTATCTACCAATCAATCGATCGAATCAACTTGGTCATTGAAGTGAAGCACAAAATAATGGTTGGCTGGAAGATGTTGCTTTGCAACAAGTCCGCCATTTAACAGAGCATTTAAGGTATTGTACGTAAATTGTTCCTTGTTCTGTAACTAAAGATTTATTATTATTATTATCAACACCCTCACGCCGCATCCCAAGTGGGTAAGGCAGAGAGAACAGAACGCCATATTAGCCTATCTTTACGTGTATACTTCTTTCGCTTTTTCCACATTCATGCAATTTCTCATGTATGCTTGATGATTTCCCTAGCTCAACACATGACCATCCTTAAGAATTCGATTCATGTACTTCAGCTACGTATTTCTTGGACGTCCGCTTTTCTCACACCCCATCTTTCAGATACATACACTCTATTCGGCAACATTTCTTCATCCATTCGCTCCACATGTCGACCAAACCATCACAACTTTTTTAAACGCATTCTATTCACGATACTTCTCTTACATCTGCTAATTCTTCTAATATCCTCATTCCTCACTCTTACCACGCAACATTTTACCGACCATTCTCTTCAACGATCGAATCTCCACACCATTTATTACACCCCCTATTTCGTCCCTCTGCAATCACGTCAAAATTTTGCTTGCATTCACAAGTGTCGGTAATAGTTTGTTTGTTTGCGATGGATGGAAGATGCGACAGGGATATCGTAAGTAGAAAAGTGGCCGGTACTAGAATGAACGATGCACAAAACCTACCATTCTAGCGCCGACATTTTTTTATTATAAAATTAGTTAGGTACTCTAAGATATGTAACTATAAAAGTGATCAATATTCTTATTTATAAATATCTAAATATAAAATTCACGGAAAGTGAACAACAAACAAGACTGTTTACCTGTTCTTACGCGGATATATTAACAAATAAATGAAGCAAGGTATATATAGGTACAAAAAAGTTTCAATGAACTGGAAACAACATGAGTATTTAATTTACCGAATTGACCTTTAACGCCTTATGCAAAGATAAACACGCAACTAGGTATAGTCACTATGATATGTAGTGGTCATGAACATTACTTCTGATACAACCGGATAGGTATGAAAAAGTCATTCACAACAACAAACACGAACCGAAACAAATATAAATGACTCCGTAACATAAATAGTAGGTATGTGTGCAGTACCTACGTTATAATGTACTTACACACGATACACGTATAATGTAATGATATAATTATGCAGGGGAAGGTGTGCAAAGTGGAGGAAGAAATATAAAATCAAACTGTTAACCACTTACATAAACAAACAACATTGACCTCACAA
Organism: Athripsodes cinereus; assembly: GCA_947579605.1. NCBI lineage: Eukaryota > Metazoa > Arthropoda > Insecta > Trichoptera > Leptoceridae > Athripsodes > Athripsodes cinereus. Next base: position 14,551,702 of record OX388310.1, read on the forward strand.
TAATATTACGTGGGTGAACACGTCATTTAGCTAAACGACAGTGGACAGACTTCGGATGTCTAAACAAAACTACATAATCTTGCCGGATAAACAACTAAATTATCATAGATATTGACGATTGTTTCACTTATTTATTGTTCATGATTTATTTTTATCATATTTGCAAAGATGAATCATATTATTTAGTTCAATTCAACATATAAAATAATGACACAATTCAAACTCGTGCATTGAAATATTTTCCTTCACTATTCACTTTACATATTACATAGTATAATATAATATGCAATGTCATGTCGTGGTGTGATTGAGAAAGGATTATTAGATCATCAGAAAAATAATAAGAGTGGTGAGACATGAATACTCCAACAAGGAGTTGTGGATATTAGATAGGCGAAAGATTAAGAAATACAGTTTTATGAACTAAATGCTATACTAGTAATATTGACCAATATATTGTAATTTGCTCATTTACCCATAAAAATATATCAATGTGAGTAAATCATTACTAATAAAAAAGCATAGGTATATAAAAGCAAAAGTTTATAACAAACCCAGATATATCTTTTAAGAAAAAAAGCATATCAAAATTAAATTGAATTATTTTTATTACATAGGTATCTAATTATACTTGGTTTGAAGAAACAAAAATATTGCATCACTAGGTGAAGTTTCAATTAGTGATAACGGAACTCCATGTTGATATATATTTACATAATTTTACATTCGTCCAGTTTCTCATACATGTACGCCAATTCCTCTTACTCAACACACGATCGTCCTTGAAAATTTGATCCACGTGGTCAAGTCTTGTAATTTTAAATTATACACGTTTTAATTCATATCCAGGTATTAGTTACACAAACATTATTCAACGGATCAGCATACATATACCTAGGTGATAGCATACTTGTAGAACGATTGTGGAATTATTTTATCTCTTTTTTACCAATATAAGAAAACGAGAGATACTGATAATGAAAATCCAATACATAAAATAGCTACACGAGATATATAATATTTACACATTTTATTTATACACAGGTATATAAAGCTCTCACAAAACTACATAATAATAATAATAATAAACTTTATTGTACAAAACATTTGGATACAAACAGTAAGGTTACATGGTATAAACGAATAATTTTGCACAATGGGCGAGTTTATCGCAGGGACGCTATATCTTCCAACTAACACTGTATAACTACATTTTCTGTAATATTTCCATACGTAAATGATTCCTATGTAGTAAACACTCGACAATGACATCTTAGTGTTCAAAATTACAAAACGGTTACATCGAATGGACAACTATAATAAATAACAGCAAATTTCATGTACTGGGTCATTCCATTAAATCTGGGTTGAAGAAGAAAAGCAATGATAATATTGGGTATGTAGGTGATGGCATTCACATGCTCAGATTGCAGACAACACAATTAGTAGTCACATAGCGGCATAAAACAAGAATTAAAATGTCAACAGACACTTCTGAATGTGGCTTAATATGGAGATTAAGAGCATTTCTCACGCACAAGCAAAATGAAGTGTAAATATGTTACTACAAAGTACGTACTGATATGAAACTAAACCTACTTTGCTGTCTTAATAAGAGCGATGAATACCACTGAATATTTAAGTAATTTTATTGTAATTAAGATGGTACTTACAAGTAAACACGAATATTTTGAATATCCCTTAACAAACGTTTATGTACAAAACGCATTATAAAAAATAATCACGTCATAAGACTAAAAACAATTAATTATATAATTCACATTAGTAGGTATATTATACTCATAAATTCACGTATTGTTGCAACTGATTACGTGATCCATGACATAAGAACAAGCAAGTAACTGAGATTAAAATGCTATATCGCCACGTTTCTTTCTAGCCCTACATAGTGTATCACACCAAACAACGACAAACTTTATAGCACCTATCTACATGTATGTATACTTCGAACATGGAACTCACTCTACTAATTAGGATAATAAAATAAACTTATTGGTATCACAATAGATACAATAAATATAACCTCGTACGTTGGTGAATTAATATTAGTAACATTATTCCATACATTCATCGTTCGATATATGTGTAATAACTTCATGCAATACAATGCATTAATAAACTAATCACCTTCGAATAAATTATTTAGAACCATTACCATTTAATCAATAAACAAAAAAAAAATGTAGCAATCAATTTTAAAAATATTTTTCAAAGTACAGATGACACGGTTATCAAAAATACATAAATTTAATAATTAAGTTACCTTACCGCTATATCCTTACGCCGTATCCCAAGTGGAGTAGGCAGAGAGGATGGAACGCCATATAAATCAATAGGTACTTACTTATTTCTTTCGCTTCTTCTACATAAATACAATTTCTAATACACGCACGTCGATTTTTCTTACTCTGCACATTCTGCCGTTCTTGAGAATTTGATACACGTGATCACGCCACGTACCTATATAATATTACCTATAAGTAAGAATTGAAGTCGATTGTATGGAATAAATTAGAGCAACTAATGACTATGTTAAAAGTCTTGTGTAGATTTACATTCTTCAAAAGGAAGCTAATGTCACTCATATGACGGCTAAAATACTATAGACAATGGTTTTATTTTTAATCCAAACGAAAAGACCAACGATATTATACACAAGTTGAACTAGATCTCGTGCAACATTTACAGTGTTAGTGATTATTGTTAAAGATTGTGACTAATGCGAGATTAACAGTCAATTAGGTTAAGACGCTTGCGAAACACAATGTTGTGCTCAGAGTAGGTAAGTACATAATCGTTTACACTTTCATTAATCAAATTAACTGCATAGATATAATTATATCAGAGAAAAATGAGAGACTCGCCTTGATAACGGTATTATTCATCAGCCTTTATGATACTTATACTGTCGGCCTATAAACTGAGACAATAAATTATGATACAAAAAATAAATTGGGTTACTTAAGCTCTAAGGCTCAACACTAAAGAGGCAGTTTAAAACAATGAAACCTTGAGAAGATTTAAAAATGTAACGTACTTATTTAGCTTTCTGAAAAAGATTATTGTTGGCAATTAATTGTATGAAATACATTCTGAAATTCTGATAGGTATTATGATTTATATGATATAATTCATCTGTTGTACTAATGTTTTCACTGAGATATGAAATATTGAAGTAAAATTCCTTTAATGTACAATAAGTTCTCCGAGCATGATATGAAGACTTAAACGAAGAAATATTTGTTGTGTCATATTGAAAGGTATCAGCGACGTATTTTTCACACAAGCCAAAAAGCTCGACTATCCTTTAAAAAATAAAATTAAAACAATTAGAAAACCTGATAATTTTAAATTTGCGCCCAAAGTATGAAGTATTTTTCAGTATAACCCTTTGGCATCGAATTGACTACACACAAAACGACGAAGGGCTCATCCCGTTTGACTACGCATGAAAATATACTTCTCATTTACATATAGGTATATAATATGTAGATTGTAGATTATTGATATATATTCCACTTATGATAACACCATTTTGCAATTTGTCACTCGTGTTCTCCTTACTAAATTCGAGTTGATAGTCAAAAGCAAAATATATTATTACCTATATCCATCTCTTTTCCCTTCTTCATCGAACCTGGCTTATTTCTGATGCATCTCTTTATTCGTATCTTCCAATCAATTAATTGTACGTTATAGATTCATCAAAGTACGCAAATATGGTGCTAAATGATAAAAAATGATAACAAAATGAAAATATTATTTGTTTTTGTTTCGACTTCGACTCGTATTGTTTTTTTCCGTAAGCAACTTGAAGGCATTGGTGTACAGCATCATAATTATGTGACATGTTCATAGTTCATACTATGTAACATCCAATATTCTCCGTCATATAAGGCGTCTCCTCCTCTTCCTAAATTCATGAAGCTTCTTTGAAATCTTCTATGAAATTTACTACTATACTATACTATACCATCACGGCATATCCCACAAGTGGAGTAACCAGCGGACCAGCTGCATGTAAGAAACATGCAAGCTGCCCTCTTCGTGCCAATATAAAATCAAGACATTCAGGTTGGGTGGCAAACCTCATCGCTGAATTTAAGATGTACAATATCTTAATTTATGAAATTTAACATTTATGTATATTTGCCAAACAAGTAAAATAAATAGGAATTTACTTTCTCCCAGTCAGGTAGGTAAAAATATTAATCTATAAAAGTGTAATATTACTTACGTACAAACATATATTTTTTTATAAATATTGTTCTCGGACCGAGGATATACAGGATAATTTCAGGTATGATTGTGTAATCGGGCCTACCCAACATGAAGTGTAGACACGTCACTGAAAGGTATAACAAGTTTCCGTTTAATCAGTGTACATAACTGTACACATTCAATAATACTGACCACATATTTTACTTAATATAATAATTCATTTTATATTTTGCTTCTGTGGTTACAGTGTAATCATGTAACGGTTGTCAAATACAGCTAATTTTGCTTAGGTATATCATATTTTACATTATCTAACTTATTAGTAATAACATGCTTCACATAAAATAGATTAGCTGCTTTTAAAAGTCAATAATATCAATAATAAATCCAATAATAAACGGTCACAAAATTATATAGAATATAATCAACCACACTCCACTCTATTGCAGAACAGTGATTAAACAATGTAGGTACCTATGGGACGTCTTCCTTCTTCCGATTACATTTTGCACGATGTTACTTTGTGTGAATAAGGTTCTCCAATCGAGGTGTCTGATTGGATTTATAATAATAATAATAATAACACTTTATTGATCAGAAAAAAATCATGAGTAATTGGCGAGCTTATTGCCTGGAGGCAATATCTTCCAGCTAACCAAAATAATGTGTGATACTATGTTGACAATGTGTAATTAATACCTACTAAATGTGAACAGTTAATACTAAATTTAATTATAACTAATTACATTCTTAGTCCTAAGTAGAACATTATATATTTTTATTTATTTATTTTCAAAAATTGACATCACTCACCTTGACAGTTTTCACCTTTGCGGCGAGTGATATGTCATGTTTCCTCTAATAAATACTACAAAATGAAGGATAAAGGTACGGGGAGGAACTTTTTAGGATAAGTCTATGGATTTTAGGTTATTTTTAAAAACGTGTAGCGTAGAGGAATTTCTAATATTGCAAGGTAGGTTATTCCACATTCTAATTGCATGGGTCGTAAATGATGAACTGAAGAAGGTTGTGGTGTGGGCAGGGACGGCAAGAAACTGGTTATTCTGAGATCTCAGAGGACGTCCATGTGAAGACAAGTATTCAAAACGCTTAAAAAGGTATTGAGGGGAATTGTGCTTTAGGATGTTGTACAGAAAGTAGAGTATATGTAGATCGCGGGATTGTTTGTATGTTGGCCATTTAAGTTCTGCTCGAAATTTGGAAATATGGTCATATTTTTTTAAACCATACACAAATCGTATACATGCATTCTGCAACCTACCCAATTTACCATTGAGTTCCTCAGAGGTATCGGGAAGGGTACAGTCTGCGTATAATCAGCGCGTTGTGCCCAAATTTAGTTAAACGTAAAAAATAATAACTAGATATATAATAATAATAAAAAATAATATGTGCCGTTTTGTGTAAAAACTACCACAAGGGCCCATTTAAGAATCATAACACTCCATGGGTTTATATAATAGGATTTTTTTAAGCCTATTTTGAACACCTCCACACTTCCATAGTTCGCAAATCATAGTTCAGGAGGTATTATAATTCTTGAATGGGCCCTTGCGGTGGTTCTTCCACAAAACGGCGCATCTTAAAAAAAAGTTATTATTATTATAATCGAGTGCAAATATAATAAATTGTATGTCTCTATGTGAGTTATACATATACCTATCCATGTCTACTGTTGTAGATCTTATAGTCATTAGCCATCACTTATCAACCGACCTAACATACCTAATATTTTCCCTTCCGAATTTATGCTAACATAATTACACTTCCTTACAAGAATTTCTCACGGTGTTTGCAACGTGTATTTATCTACTTTCACGTTTGTACCAAAACTAATAACAATATAATCATAAACTACCCAAGTGCCTATTTCCTATGAAATTGCACAAGTACAAATGCTAAGTGACGAGAATAGGTGAAAAGATACTAATAAGATTCTTTATATAAAAATACCTGTTCAGGTTTAATGCGTAACTAAATTAACTATTATCAGTACCTACCTACTCAATTACGTGTTTTCCACTCGTATTAAGAAAACGTATAAATCGACTGTACATACAAAATAAATTATTAGTAATATAAAGAAACATTTACCAAAAATAGCGTGATTCAGTTGGTCAACCTCGATTCCATTTCACTCGTTATTACTGAACTTATTGCCGGATTTTCATTGTTAATAATCTTTTTCATACGGTAGTATCTTAATCTTTGACCTAGTTGTGGTTTAGTCGTGACTATTGCCATAATAAATTAATTTGATAACCTTTATGTATGTACAATTTAATTTACAAGTTTGGACAGACACGACCGAATGCATTGAAGATAAATATCTGTATGGAAAAATATACAGACACCATGGGTGAATATCGTATTTTTTAAAATAATATTTACAAGTAATAACGTACAAAATGAGTCAAAATCCTTTGCAGAGATTTATTAATTTTGTGACGTATTCGTAAAAGTCAAAACTATTAGCTATTTATTATTCGGAATATGCACGTTAATTGAAAAACATTGAATGGTGGATATACTTGAAATAATGACCACCTGAAATGTGTGTTTTGTTATTAGTTTCATTTATACGGTCATCACATAATAAATACCTGTAATTATTTATTATTATGTAATTGAATTTATCTCATTGCTTTTCTTCTTTATTTTCATATTCTTATACAAATACCTTTTTAAAATATATATTTATTTCATTATCTTTCATCATAATAATTTTAATAACTTTCATCATAATAATTTAATTTTAATAATTTTAATAACATTGTACCTAGGCGCAATGGGCCCCCGACCCAACTAGGACAAGGGGAAGAAGATGTATATATATATATATATATGAATGACTGTGTGATCAAATTTTCATCGGAAATGCATGTGCAACATGCATTCGACTGTACGCAGTGAAATGGAGTAAAACCTTCACCTCATATATATATATATATATATATATATATATATATATATGATTTATATAATTTGTTTTTTAACTAACATTTTGTATTATATAACTTAAGTTGTAATTGGCTTAATTTTTGCACTATTATTGTTTCGTTTATTATGTTATATAAGCTGTAACTTTAAGTTTGAATTAAATAAATAAAATAAAAAAATTATAATCGTTAAGAGATAAATTAAAAATAATAATTCTTATTGACTACGTAACTTTTATTATTCATTTGCATAGGTTCCAATTGAATATCATTATTTAGTCAATATACATCCCAATCCACGGGTTAGGTATTTAGTTTAAATTTTTTAATTTATTTTATTTTTACAATATTAAAGAATCAAACAGTCATAACATAACATGTTAACAATTAATACACTCAACATGTAGACCAGCAAAGATTCCACTCTTACCAGAAATGTCTTAGTCTTGAGAAAAAAAAGCAAAAGTTAATTTTTTTTTACAAAAGTCGTAGTAAAGTTAAAAATAAAAAATCCCAAAATACTAGAAATCAAAATAAAATCACCAATCCAGTATGAGTTACAAAGCCCAGTTAAACATAGCCAATATCCAATGTCCCAAGGATGCTATGATCGAGAGAGTCATGCATTCAAGCACACACATCCACCCCCCGCTCAAATGGAAGTGATCCCATATTGCCAAACAGTGAGAGACCAAGATCAGTCCACGGGGACCGCTGATGACAACAAGGCCCCAGACACTCCCGCTCTAAAGTCTTGCTTATTCATAACGAGTATGTCAAGGTTTTGAAAGAATGAATCATAAACAGAACAAGAGCGTCTTAGAAAAGAATTCTGCACATAGTTGGTGGTACACAGTGGAAATTTGAACAAATGATGGAACCGCGTGCTTCGCGTCGGACAATTAAATGGTATATTCTGTACTAGACCAATCGAATCGACCTCGTTATTCAGCAACTTATACAGATACATTATATATAGATATCACTTACCTACAGTTCTATGATTTTCAAGGGTCGAAATATGATAAAAACGTGTAGGTAGCAGTTTTATAATCATCGAAGTGATTCTGAGTCAGACAACCTGATGCTTTATGAATTTTCCCTGCAATTTCTCAATACGTTCAATGTGTGTAATATACTGGGGGCTCCAGACAACCGAACAAAACTCCATCTGGCTTCTAACAAACGCATAATATAGTATCCTAAAAGTAAATGAAGATTTAAATGGTTTACTCACCCTGATCACAAAACCAAACATTCTATAGGCCTTATCGAGCACATCATCGACATGGTCTTTAAAGAGCAACTTCCTGTCCATAATAACTCCCAAGTCCCTAACCGCAGTTTCCCTTCGAAGTATCTGACCCTCAATTTGATAGTCGTAAATAATGGGATGAGCACTCTTAGTAAAAGATATCGAGCAACACTTTGAAACATTTAAGTATAGTTTGTTACTCCTGCAGTATTCCGAGAGTCTGACCAAGTCAAGTTGAAGCAATTAACAGTCATACAGTTATACTTCTAAATATCTTGGTATCATCGGCAAAAAGGAGAAACAGAAACCAATATCATTGATGTATAATAAAAATAAAAGCGGACCAAGGTGGGAGCCCTGAGGCACACCAGATTGGCAAAATCTGAAACGGGAGACCACTCCACTAATCGCAACAGCATGTGAACGTCTCTCTAAGTAAGATGAGAGCCATCTCAGAAGGTCACCGTGCACACCATAAGCTTCCAGCTTGTGCATGAGAATCTTATGATTAATCTTGTCAAACGCCTTTGAATAATCCGTATATACGGCGTCTACCTGTACTCTTCGGCCCATCGAAGTAAGTGTATAGTCAGAAAACTCCAATAGTTTGGATTCGACAGACCTACCAGTCATAAAGCCATGCTGACAGGGAGAAATAAAAGAATGCACTACAGGCGCCAGTTGGCTGACAACAATCTTCTGCATCAACTTGCCCAGAACTGAAAGCTTTGAAATTGGTCTATAGTTGGAAGCATCATTCTTGGGACCAGACTTATGTATAGGCGTTACAAAGGATCTCTTCCAGATATCCGGAAAAACTCCCTCAGCAAAAGACTTCGTGTAAAGTAAAGAAAGTGGCCCCGTGGCACAAAAATTAATGACGACCAAATAATGTAAAAGATTTGGATAAAATTTTCTACCCCCTCCCTCTCACATTTCTACCTCAGTGTCGCCAGATTTACACATCGAATGCGGGACAATTTAGGAGTTTTCCGGATTTTATTCATTGATTTCTGCAATGCGGGGCAGTCCCGCAAAACTCGGAACGGTTGGCCGCCCATAACTAGGGATATCCTGCAAAGCTTAGTCGTTTTAGTTACTGCGTAATTAGTGATATAATCTTACCATTCTAATCTGTAGGAGGCTTCCTAGCATTATTTATTTATTTATTTATTTGAAATATACACGGCAAGAAGCCTTTTACATGTTGACATAATTTTTTTAAAATATAAAGATAACAGTGACATAACCTTAGGTATAAAATTACTTAGTGTCTAAAGATCAAACAGTAACCAGAGAATTATGTGTGTAGAATAAATAATAAACACAAATATATATATGATCAATCAAAAATAAAATAGACGACACAATAAATAAGATTGATTGAAACAATAACAATTATAAATTATTCAATTAAAAATTAATATGAGGTTAAATTACCTAAATAATTGACATAAATAAAAATAAATGAACAAAAACAATATGATAATAATACATACATATATATACATACATACATACATACACACATATACATATACACATACATACATATACATACATACACACACACACACACATATATATAAAAATATTCATGAAATAAAATCAAACATTAATAAATTAAGGAATTCAGAAGTGATTAATAATTAGGGATAAAACAAAAAAAAATAATTAATAAAAATAATAATAATGTAAAAATATAAAATTTAAATAATAAAATTCAATAAATAATAATAAATTAAGATAATCAATAAAATAAACTAAAATAAATAATTTAATAAAAAGTAAAATTAATATAATAAACACGATAAAATCAGATGCGATAATAAATGTCAATAATATTATAAAATGATATGTCGATAGTAATAAAAACAGAATAAATAATTTAATAAAAGTAAAATTAATATAATAAACACGATAAAATCAGATGCAATAATAAATGTCAATAATTATTGTAAAATGATATGTCGATAATAATAAAAATTGTCAAAATTTCAAACAAGATATAAAAAAAAAGTGTCACGACTGCCCATTGTCATTCAAACATTTTTAAAAAAAAAAAAATGTGTAACGTCATATTTAAACTTGTGAAAACTGTCGGCAAATATATCAGTGAAATTACCCACCTCATTCCCCAGTCTGTGCAATCTCGGCATTGGGGAATGATAGACATAGTTAGTTCGAGCATAACACTCATGAAACATAACACTCTGTCTAGTTGTTCTGGTGGGAATGTTAAATTGTACGAGTTCTAGCAATTTTGGGGAATCAATTGCACCATTTAACAGTTTGTGAAGAAAAGAAAGATCAAAAATCCTTCTACGATTCTCCAAACTAGGCAGTTTAAGTTGTATCATTAGATTGAAGTAATCAATGTTGTCGACTGGAATCCCCATTTTATAATTAATTAGTCTTAAAAACTTTCTTTGTACCCTCTCAATACAGTCAATATGAATATTATAATTGGGAGACCAAATTACCGAATTATATTCAAGTATCGGTCTAACAAGGGAAACAAATAATAATCTATAAGAGTCAATTTTATGTAGGTCAACTGCCAGTCTAAAAATAAAACCCAAGACTTTCATAGCTCTGCCAACAATTTCCTCTACATACAAATTAAAAGTCAGATCTTCGGAGAAGGTGATTCCCAGATCTCTCAAACTAGAAACACAAACAAGAACGACATTGTCAATTGAATAATTGTAGACGATCCGGGATTTGGTTTTATGAAATCTGACGACCTGACACTTTGCTATATTTAAAAAAAGTTGGTTTTGGATACACCAGTCATTTAAGAGTGTTAAATTATTCTGAAGTGTTATACAGTCGTCAATATCTCTGACCGATTTATACAATTTTAGGTCATCAGCAAACAAGAGAACCTCAACATTCTCGAAGATCTGTACTATGTCATTCACAAATAAATTAAATAAAATTGGTCCCAAGTGCGATCCCTGCGGCACTCCGCTGATGGCATAAATTGGCTCAGACGTACAATTCCCCATTTTAACTCTAAGAGTTCTGTCTTTCAGATAGCTCTCTAACCAGTGAAGAAAAACGCCTTCGACTCCATAACCACGTAACTTCCGAAGCAATATATCATGTGATACTTTGTCAAAGGCTTTCGAGAAGTCAGTGTATATTGAATCAACCTGGTATTTCCGAGAAATTGAGTTTAATATATATTCTTGATAAATAGCTAAGTTTGTAAGTGTTGATTTTTTGGAAATAAAACCATGCTGCGAATTTGTTATGATATCGGTTATAGGTTGGCTTATTTTTTTCACAATTATTGATTCAAAGAGTTTTGGAATAGCAGATAATATACACACTGGTCTATAATTGGTAACTTGATTGTTGTCACCCTTCTTATGTATAGGTGTTAAAAAGCTTTCTTTCCATGTATCGGGAAAAATACCCAAATTCAAGGAAGTGTTAAATAAAACATATAGCTGTTGTGACAGTATGTTAACGCAATTTTTGATAAAGACGTTAGGAATGCCGTCTGGACCAGCCGCCTTTGAAGAGTCCAGTGCAAGAATCGCACTTTTGACCTCGTCTAGAGTAATTGTAATGCTGGGTAAGTCGATCTGCTTTTCAGAGGAGAAAACAGAGTCAATACTAGAACTCGGGGCAACATACACGCTTTGAAAAAAGGAAGCAAATAGATTTACAGCTCCTTGAAGAGATTCAGATTGTTGATCATTGTAATAAAACCTTGACGGTATATTAACTCTATTTTCCCGCATCGTATCAACAAATCTCCATAAATTCTGAGTACATCTGGTTAAATTATCTTCAATATTATCTATGTGTTCATTATAACATTTTTTAGATAGTAAAGAACATTTTCTACGCAAATCAGCAAAAACATTGTAATCATTTCTATCCAAAGTCTCTTTATATTTTCTATGGGCCAATTTTTTATCCAAAACCAATTGTTTTAGTTCAGAATTGAACCATTTTGGGTAATGCGATGGTTTTATAGTAGTTTTTGGGACATAGATATCAATACATGATTGAATACTTGTATAAAATAAAGCCAACATTTTGTTTAAATCTTTTTCGGAAGAGAGAAAAGAAAAATCTAAATCACTTAAATAATTGTTTATACCAGTGTAGTCAGCACCATGGAAACTCTGTTTAACAATTAATCCTTTTTCAAACTTACACAGTTGAGAGACAACTACAATATCAAGAGGTGGGTGAAAACCGTCAATAGGAAGCAATGATGCTGTGGATTTACTCACAGTGGTTACGTTTGATTCAGATGTGAGAACAAGATCTAGTATCTTATCACATTTGTTTGTAATAGTATTCATCTGTTGTAGGCCAAAAAAATTTATAGAATCAACGAGTTCTTTTACCTTTTCGTTATTAATATTATTTACAATTTGCAGGTCAATCGGAAACTGATCATTATCATGATCATTAATGGTCCTCCAATGGCAGTCGGGGAGGTTAAAGTCTCCAGTTAGAATAAGTTTACATTGTTTATGTTTAGACTTTATATATTCAATTACATCATGGAAATTTCTATACAAAGCTATGTCTGAGCCTGGAGGAATATAAGTACATCCAACAATAATAGTTTCCAACGGAAGTTTAATAGACACAAATATTTGTTCTAGTTTATTACATTTTATTGTTAATTTTCTGCTAGTAAGGGATTTAGAAACCGCAATTAATACTCCCCACCTCTCGATTTACAACTAGTTTGCGTGTTTCGGTCGAATCTATATAAATTATAGTTGGTAAAGCCTAATTCAGAGGAACCAATACGAGAATCCAGCCAAGTTTCCGTGAGAAGTATTATATCATAGCCAAAAGATGAAAGAGAAAGACGGAGTTCACTCAACTTGGTTCTTATGCCTCTAACATTCTGGTAATAGAGTAATAGTTTTTTGAATGACCATTATTTACAATTTTTGGAGTACCTTTTATATATTTAATAATTAAATTCTTTTCTCCACTTTGTGTTCTCGCATTTAATTCCTCCTTTAGCTTCATTAATTGATTTCTCTGAATTACCGTTTGATCGTGGTATACCTTAATAGATTTATTTAAATATTTTATGTTTTTGAATATTTCGCCAACCTGATGCTGATCTCTAAGAATCACCTTAATAGGGCGTGGTTTTGTGTTGTTTCCCTTTCCCAGTCTAAAACATTTCAGATCAGAGCTTGACACTGTTTGATCTGCTGCCTTTAATAAATTGAAAACTTTTATTTTATCATCCTTTAGAATTTCTTCATATCTTGTTTGAGAGCTTTCCTCGACGTTGCACATGATAATATTTTTTCTACGTTTATTTCTTTCTTCTATCTCGTTAGTGATTGAGTCCATGCCGGTGACGTCATAATTAACATTTTTACTCTCCAATTTACTAATTCTACACTCCAGTGTACTGACTCTCTCTTTTAATAGAATATTTTCTGCTAAAATGTCATCAATAAAACATAATTTCGTTGATAACTCATTTATCATAGTTATAAGATTAACATTCTGTTGTTCCATTTGTTTCTTTATATTGTGAACACTGTTCTGAAGAGTAGAAAGAGATTCTTTTAGTGATTCATCAATATCAGCATTCGTAGATTCCGAAAAAAGAGAGTCTGATTTTGACTTCCCATCACTAATAGGTTGTGAAATTCTGTGTGTCGAATTTCTATTATAATTACTATTAATACTGACCATAGATGGCTCTTTCTTAGATACTCTTTCGCTAGATGGAGGCGGTGTATTATTTTTAGTTTTGCGAGTTCTGGTTCGCGTCTTAGATATCTCTGTATTCATTTTAATTTCAATTGAACTATACACAATGTAAAAAAAAAAGTATTTTTTTTGAAGTGATCACTGCTGGGATCGAACTCACGGCCTCGGAATAAACTTAGTGCAGATGAACGGCGCGTCAACCAACTCAGCTACGGTCGCTCACGGCGGCCTTGACACGATACTTATATAAATACTTTAGTGAGATTATAGTAAATAAATCAGCTACCCACTTGATTCATGAATAAGAACTTGTCAGTATGTAAGGTGCATATATGACAAAAATAACGTAATGCGTACCTTATATATGTGACATGAGAGATATGAATATTATCATTAAACGCACCAGGTTTTAATTCACAGTTATACAAATAATTGTTAATGTCTGTCAACTTTAGACTAGTTAAAATTAATTTATTTAATAAGTAAAAAGAAATACGTCTGTCACTGTTAACTGTCAAAAAATGAATGAATTATTATTTGCCTTCGTATGTGTCATTTAAAAGATATTTTGATGAATTCGAGATAAATAAAAAGAGATATTAGAAAGTTATTACGATATATTTAAATACATGAATATGGGTATATACATTATCTTTTTATCGTTTCTTTGTCAATGAAGATGATTGTATTATCAATGAAGATAATCTATACAAAAAACAATTGAATAATAACACGTACCTACATAAATATAATAACCGCATAGCTAAATGATTTGTCCCATTAAAGATGTTCGGATATTTCGCATATAAACATCTGATGTGTGAGCTCGGTCTTCTCAGTTTGGAGAGTCGCAGAATTACATATGTTCGATCTCTGTTTTTTACACAAACTTCTTAATGGTGAAATCGATTCTCCAGAACTGATTGAGTTGATCAAATTAAATGTTCCAGCCAGGAACACCAGACAATCTGTTTTATTCCACGAATCCAACACAAGGAATAATTACACCTTCCATTCACCTGTAAATAGGTTTCACAGACTGGGAAATCTGTTTGGACATGAAACTGACATTTTTGCTGACAAGTTCCTCAAATATAAACGTGATGTTATTAACTATTTGAATATATAGATTGACATTGGGCAGTCGTGGTTTGTTGTTGTTTGTTTGTGTGTATATTTGTTCCTTAAAATGACAGCATAATTTTCACACCATTGTAAATTGTTCATTCTTATCCAATTAATACAATTACCTTATTTACATTTTACTTATTGACACCTTAATTGACCACACTAAATATTTGTTTTTGTTTTGATATTTTTCAATAATTTGACTTTTCTCAGCTTCTATTGACACTGAATATTATTAATTCTACAACATCCATTTTTAAAGACTGTGTGCTACTTGACGTCCCATTTATTTTTGTTTGAAATAATCTCATAAATACTCTTTTATTGAAAATTTGACAATATAACCTACTATCGAATTGACTTGTGATCCATTGACTTTTTTTTCCATTCATAACTTATGCTGTGATACTGATAGTTGTGTTGTTCTTTTTTTGTTTGTTTGTTTGTTTGTTTTTTTTTTTTTTTTTTTTTTTTTTTATTTTTTTTTTTTTTTTTTATTATGATTGTTGTGTCTTAATATTCTACACTTGTATATACATCATATGAACTATGTATGTAAATGTATAACATGTAAAAGGCTAGCGCCGTGAATTGTTAATAAATAAATAAACGCATATAGCATGCTGATGAAAGTAAGTAAATTATGTTCTCTATAACGGTTTGTATTACATTCATTCAAATGCTGATTCAGTCGGGTGTGGATACGCAATATGGAGGCAGGTCGGTGTAAAGGTCGAGGTCATGGGGAGGTGCTGAGTCACACGATAGCGTGGAGATGTCTACTACCCACTGACTCAGGGTTTTTCACCACTCCCTCTCAGTTTTCCCGCTCCTCTCCTCTCCACCATCTCTTCCTGACGTCGAAATAACGAGTGTACGTAACTGGGACACTATGATTTTTTTAATGCAGACCCACTTAAGCCGGCAAATTTAATGCGAAAAATATGAAGTCGCCAACTTTTAAAATCAAATGATACGCGCTCTTATTAAAATGTATTTTTCACATCTGCAGTGATAATATTCAACGTAGAAAATATATATAAAGTAAAGTTAGGTAATAATAATAATATTATGACAATTTATACAGCGCCGTACTGTGATAATATCACTTCAAGGATGCTTTACATTATTAGGATCAACATCCATACATCAATTAAAAATTGTCGCCAGAAAGATAAAAATCATAATAATACAATATGAATAATAATAAAACAATGATTACCAATTATGTTCAGCAGGCATTCAGTCTTTGTCCAAGAATTTAAAGATTCTAAAACATCTGGATAAAATTTTCTACCCCATCCCTCTCACATTTCTACCTCGTCGGCTTTATACGTCAGGTACTAAAACATTTTCTTGTTATATCATTTGCCTACATACTCGTATAATAAATAATGCACTCGCTAAAAAAAATGATTTACAGAAATGAAGTGAAAATGGCACTAAAACATTGTCGAGAACTACTGAACGGACAACGCGTCGTAAATTTTCAAAATACTATTTACGTTACCAACAACATACCGCACGTGAAAATTTCTTGTAAAATACGACAGCGATATGTGCGAGTCTGCGTTAGTACAAGGTACCAGAGATATTTTTTAGTAATACAAAAAAATACGCAGTAGACAGATTGAGTATTGATAATGTCGTGCGATATGCAATTTGAGCAAAATTATTTATTTTATAACTAAAAAACATTTATTATGACCTATATAACATTTATTTTAAAGATATTACATAGGCAATGTTGACAACCGAATGTCTCCTTATCAGGAAGATATATCACCTTTACAATAAGTAAGTAAAACAAATAATTAAGTACATAATTATGTAAAAAAAAAGAATATTACCAACTGATAATGAGAAGCATTTTATCATTTTTTAATTTAACTACCGCGTCCATGAATCCATAAATAATGAAAACAAGTGTATAATTATTTTAATACATAAAGTCTCAAAAGTAAACATTGCACAATGGTCCAACACAGTAGCATATACGTAGGTGCTTGTTTGTTATGTATTCAGCGTGTAGAAGCAATATGACAGTCAATATAGTGCTACCAAAATGAATATGATCAATATTATCTTGGAGTAAACACACACACATACATACACTTACACAATATGCCTATTACTATATCAACAATAATCTACATACATACGTGTATTTATCAAAAGACGAATTACTGAAACAAAATTGCTTATTTGTAACAAAAACATAACACTACCATACAATATAAATATAAAGTAATAGGTATGCCATTATCATATATTAAGTAGTAAGAAGATCCAGTGATTGGTCCAGAAAATATGGCGCCACGTTACGATGGACGTCATACGTTCAATAAAATACTATCGCAATTTGAATTAATATTATTATTATTTTCATGAATAAATAATATAAATAATAATGTATTACATTCAATAAATATTATGTAAACAGATATCTACACCTACTGCTGAGTTATAATATGTACTTTATGAGTGATTTAGATATGTTCTATATCGGCGTGATAAACTAAGTAGCATAATGTATGTATTATAAACAAATATATAATAAACGTTTTACAATAAATTAATTCCGTTTGCTTTTATGGAAGTTTATTGGTAATGAAAAATATGGTTATATATTATTATGCAGAAAATAGGATTAGAATATAATTTTATCGACTAGATATTACGTTACTAGAAATATTTACAATAAGTCTACTGTACAAGATACTCTTTTTTGCTAATTTCATACTGCCTTATAATAATTGACATTAATACCTTCATAAATTTTCATCTTTTAAACTGTGTATACATATTTCTCAATCATATTTTCCTGTTTCATTGTCTTTTTACTATATTATTGTGTTGTGCCTTTATTTAACAATGCTGTTGTGTGTACATTATAAGGATTATAGGTATATAAAATCTAATATGTAAAAGTTCCATGCCGTGAATAGAGAATAAAAAATAAATTGAATAAACATTATACGATTCGTCATCGGTAAAGAAAAATAGGTACATAGTTCATGTTTTTATATGAAATAGATAATTTAGTTACGTTGCTTATTTTATTTCTAAAAAGATGTATTTTGGTTTTTGCCACTATACTACTTAATATACTGTTCACAAAACGTTTAAAGCTTGTGTCGTGAAAGGGGAGTTTGGCGGCATCAGTGATCCAACCGCGCACCTCTTGTATAGGCCTCTACCTCTAGGCTACAACTTAAAAATGCGTTAAAGAAACACGATAAGGGTTATCACGAGTTTTCTATCGCGTGTAGTAAGCTTACGGACGACGTGCTCCACGTTTGGTTTTTGATTTCTTTGAACTTTGGCTTACACATACATACAACAGGAAAGTGAAAGTGTAGGTAAGTATAGATATATGTGAATTGAGTTTGAAACGATCTAATAACACAGAAAGTACATTAGATGAATTGTTGTAAAGAGTGTATTTCCTCAGTTTAGTACGAAACGTGTAATAATAAAGCGAGGTGCGTACAGTCATAAGGTATTATTAGGCAGCCAAACTTGTATGAAATATGGGCAGATAATAATAGGTGGTGGTGGTATATATAATATAGCTGTACCTCTAACATCAAGGATTTACCTTCTAGTCACATCATTATTATCGCTATCATAATCACATTGAACTTTCAAACAGGTTCTGTATTGAAACAATTTTCTCACGCTATAACTAAGTGTAAGTATACAAGTACATATATCTATACCATCACGGCATTTGCGAAAAGTGCGGCAGCCAGCAGACTGGCCGCATGCAACAAACGTACAAGCCGTATTGTCCGATTCTCAGGTGGGTCGCAAACCTAATCACTGAATTTGAGACGTAAAATGTCCTAATTTTTACGAACATCTGCCACCTACATTTTACAGGATACTCGAAAACTTACTAAAAAGAGGGGGAGACCGATTCATTGCCAGGTGCTCTACGGGATAAGAATATCAACCCAATAATATTGGTCCAAGTGACGGTTATCAGTTCCAATAACCTTTTCCGGAAATAGCTAAGATTCACAAGGTCGGAATAATGCCTTTTGATTATCGTGTTTGAATTGATAGGTATTCCAAAATTTAAGATTCTAAATACACATATGAAAACGGTGTAAGACATTTGTGAGATTAGTGCTAATAAATAACACAATAATTTTGGATTAACGGCTTGATAATTTTAAGCAATTATAAATTACAAAGAAGAAAAAACTAATTACAAAAATGTGTTAGTCGCAATACAATCAAATATTAAGGAGATTATCAAATTCCATACTTTATGAGGCTATCAAACATTAAGAAAATTAATAAGACGCATCGCAAATATTATACTTTATAGAAAGAGATAAAATATATTTATCTAAGTATATCAATGTATAGAAAGAGATAACAATATCATAATATGCCAATGTTATAAATGACTATGAAAAACATTCTACTACTGCTATACCGTCACGGTATATCTCATAAGTGGGGCAGCCAGCGGATTAGCCACAAGAGTAAACATGCTGTAAAACTTTTATCAAAAAAAAACACACTAACTGTAGATATTATTATGTATTATCGAGTTTATGTTATTTAACCCTTTCTAAGGTGGTGGCAATATACTGTACACCATTTTAAACTAATAAAAATATCCAAGTATAACGCTGTTGTTAATCATTTTTACTTTTAGTACAACTAGAGACATCTCCAACCAATATTTTGTCTTTTTATGTTTTTACTTACTTTTATGATCGTTGGAAAATATACAATTATCATTTGTAAACATTGGCTCCTATATCACTTTAAATTTCTTTTGCCTTAGAAAGGGTTAATCATAATATACACAACAAACTACCAGTTAACATAGATAATATTTGAGTGATCAAATATGTTACGTAAAAAACGTTGGTTAGATGACGTATTAAAATCGTAGTATGTATATACAACCATAATAATAGGTATATAAAAATTAGTAAAACATTAACTTAACAGATTGTTGTTGACATATTATAATAGCGTCCTTGATAAATGTCACACCATGTTATGTACACAAAGAGGAAAACAATAAGTGTTAAAAAACAGAAGGAGTAAATAAACAAGTTAATTTTTATTTATAATCCACACATAAATATTTGTGTCGGTTCGTATATATGTATGTGCGTATGTCCTCAATGGACTCTGAAATAAAAACATTTAAAATGTCTTAACTATTGATAAAGATATTAGAATTTTAATGAGACTTGTCACAAAATTACCATGAAAATGTATGAAAATATGCGCGAAAGGTTTAGTATAGCAATATTCATAGTCAAACATTTTTCATTGTATTGAATTAATTTCAGAATGGATGTAACAATAATTAAATCAATACTGAAACTAAATATTTGGAGATTATTTTGGTAATAAAATGTAGTGTTAGCTCATGACAAAAAATCCTGAATTGTGTGAATGGGAATTGAATATTTTTTGACATTTTGAGTGATTTTCATAATGGAAGACATTACGAGATCATAGAAAACTATACTATAGAATAAGAATAGCATTATGTAAAAAGTCCATAAACAATGATGTTTTAATAAGTACCTTAGTATTAGACGATTTATTATTTTCCAGACCATTCCCATAGAAATAGATCTAAAATAGATGGAACCCATAGACATAATAGGTCTATGAACGTACCTGTATTGCTTGTACTGAATATAATAATAATTATTGTAATAGTAGATAATACAATTTTATAACAAATACACTTTGTTCTGTAATACCTAACCTACCTATTGTTTTTATTAAAAGTATACCATAATATTATAATAAAATGGTCGATACGCTTCCTAGTATTGAATATTTCATCTCTTTGCTGGCTATAGTATGAACAGTATTATAGTCTGTTTAATTGAATAAACTAAAAGAACAGTTTATTTATTTCTTGGGGTAGGAAGAAACTTCATACCATGTACTTCAATGATCTCAACCAATCTTATATTAATAAATATGCGTCAAACAGGTGATTGACAATTATTAACTTGTTTGTGGGAGAGGCGCCTTCATAGACCAGGTGAAGATCAAAAATTATCAAAATATAATTGAAGATTGATGTAAGAAATGTCTGGCTTAACCGGAAATAATACAACACATATCTTCGTATTGTTCTACTATGGCTCAAACTGAATATATGTACTAATAAATGTTTAAAATTATGTAACAAAAATAATACATCAAAATGAAACATCATCTAATACACTCGCAAAATGTACCACCATATTATAAATACAATCCGGAGCCGGTTTTATAAAATTGAAGTTAAAAGAGTCGTTATAAGAAAACAATTATAAAGAATTGACAAATACATGACTAAGTATCATAGTGATAAACAAAACAAAACTACGTAATTGATAGGAATCGGTGTCTCAAATATACATAATAATCAATCAACCATTGCAGAAAACAAAAATTAGCTGAACTAGTAGGAGAAACAAAAATATATGGCATTTTAGGTACGTTTATCTAATATCTTCAGTTACACAGTGTAAAACCGAAATATTTAACAAATAATTAACACAAATTGGACTTACAATAAAATAAAACTATGTACCTACTACTATTATTATTGTCACTATCATCACGGCTTAGGTTGAGTAGCCAATGGATAATCTGCAAGCATGCATGTACATGCAGATTTTTCTCTCCGTGCCAGTAAAATAAGTCACTCGGGATAGGTGGCATGCCTCATCGCTTAATTGTATACATTATATTGTCTACTACATGAGGTATTTACGAACACCAGTTTTTTACAGAATACCTACTCGATAGCAATAATCTCTGTTCATCTATTAAAGGAATCATATTGTTGGATAACATTATTTAATATTTAATGACATCACAGTTATAAAGGTTTGATTAAATGCACAAGTAAGCGTGCAAATAAATAGTAGTTGATTATCTGATTTAAACGTTTCTCGTTATTACAATAATACTAAAAAGTACATCTAGATAATTATCTTGTCGCAGTTAATTATGTACAACTGAGTTCATTAAAATATCAGACGACGAGGTGTAAATATAAGACGCAATAAGAGAAAAAACCCTAGATTGTGTTTTTTTTTTATTAGCGTATATACTGAAAACTATAACTTAACGTAAGGACGACCGAGTAACGAAATTCAATAAACGTAAAACGGGAAAAAACTTATTGAAAATTAAACGACATCATACAAAATTATTAATCTAGCAAATATATAAGGTACCTTATATAATACTCATCTATATAAGTAATCGTAACATTTAAATGGTTATTCTGATCAATGCAATAAACATATATTATTTATTCTAAACTACCGTAATTATTCATAAGTAGCGTGTTTGCGATAAATGCGATACAAAGCATATTACATACTATTTATGCAAGTAACTCATAGAAATAATACATACATAGTATGCTGCGTGGTTAGGGTTTAGAAGACAACAAAACACCACGATACTGCAACGTCACAATTGATGTTGTAACATACATACGTATAATTTACATATATATATATATATATATATATATATATATATAATAATTATGTACGTATAAGACGACCGTCACAGCATAACATTATTATCATCATGTACCTAAGTAGTCATACACACATACACAAACACACAACTGACCATATGAAAACATCGTATGATTCTGAGAACAAGGGCACGTGATCGCTGATGTCGTACGATGTGTAGGAAATTAACTGCTCGATAATAAAGAATACCTAACCTACTATTTACTAACAAAACGATTAGCGAAACCTATTAAATTATTACGAGATTCTTCTAGATCATCCCTAAATACTAAGAAACGAACAATTATATATACAGTGTTCTTACTGTTGCTTTTTCATATACAAGAATTAAGTTAAGTCTAGATTTAAGATCAAAAGGCTTAATGATCCACATTTTTTTCAGAGGCATAGCTATATAACTATATATATAATGAGTTACAATCCATTGGATTGGTCTGCAACGAGTTTGGTTTTTCTTCTCCATTCGTCTCTATTCTCAGCCAGTCTTTTCAGCTCTACGTATGAGCCACAGTTCATATCACTCTTCAGTTGGTCCATATATGCGTCTCTTGGTCGGCCTCTGCCATTTGTCCCCTCGGTCTTACCCTCCGCGATGGCTATGAGTAGTCCTGGGTGCCTGATGTTGTGGCCAATCCAGTTAGCTCGTTGTTGGCTGATTCTCTTAAGGAGTTGCCTTTTTTCGCCTACCCTGGTTAATACTTCCTCGTTTTCGACGTGCTCCGACCAATGGATCTTAAGCATGCGTCTGTAGCACCACATTTCAAAGGCCGCCAACCGTCCGCTTTCACTCTTGCTGATGGTCCATGTCTCACAACCATAAAGCAGAATGCTCCATACAAAGGCTTTAGTAAGGTTCTTCCTTACGTTTAAGTCAATATTTGGGGATTCCAATATCTTCGATTTTTTGTTAAAGGCAATGCTTGCCTGGTTTATTCTGCTTACGATTTCTGCTTTGGAGCGTCCATCCTGGTTTATTCTGCTGCCCAGGTACACGAACTCACTTACTTGTTTGATGCTCACTCCATTTAAGGCAATGTTCGCAGTCGCTTCCTCTTTTCCAACGACCATACATTTTGTTTTTTCTTTATTTATTTTCATGTTGTACTATATAACTATCGAATGTAAAATTTTGTTATTATAAAGATAAAAGTAAAACTTGATAAAATGATTACATCTATCATTCAGCGTACAGTACAAATGAAATGTGAGGCTAAATTCTTCAAAAAAAAAAATACTTTAATAATGTAATAAAGAAGCATACGTACAACAGGCGTGCTTATTGCCTGGAATGAATCTGTTCCTGCAAACATTGTTTTTTTTTACGAACAAAACACTACTGAAATATCTAATTATAAATAAATACACCCACGCAAAGTTCTTTAACACTCATATGCATGGATATTGAGCTTAATCAAACTAAAACGAATGTAAACTTTGCATGAATGAAATTATCCACGGCAATGGTGGCAAATATAAATAATAATGAAATAATGATAGAAATTAATCCTATAGATCGGCATTGACACGAATGTTTTACTAATAAAATTACTTCACAATAAAAAAGCATACACTAACCAAATTGACATGTCAAACAAGAGCTAGCATTAAATATTGCGTCATCATATCTACTTGAGTATTGTGAAAGATTTGAGTTAATGGAAAAATGATAAAAATGTGAAAAAAAAACCGTAGATGCACTTAGGTACTAGATGAACAGAATGGTAGAAAAGAATATGCTCCATTTCCTATAAATCTCCTTTACTGATTGAAAATTACACGAAATTATAAATGAAATGGATAAATACAACTTTAGTTATCTAGTTTATGATTAACAACATAATTACTATTCATCGCAGATAAATGGCGGTAAATCATAAAGAACCCATTAAATTGTCTTAATAAAAGAATTTCCATGTGTTGAATTTACTACAAAAAGTATTAAATAAAGTCACCTACCGTATCGACAATACAACGTGGTGAAAGTATCATAATGTAGATATCGCAGCAATCACTATTTAACTCATTGAAATCAAATTTCTGAAGAAAACCACCACAAAAGAAATGTTAGTCGCAATATTGCAAACATTCACGTGACTTCAAACATTACATTGACTGATCATATTAGGAAATCTTTTATATAAGTCAACAGGATTATTAAAATCAAATTGTATCTAGGTACAATCATAATAAAACTACAATTGTACATTCTACGAATGCTCTGTATTCAGAAAAATAATAGAAGCATTTTCAGGATGAACACAATCGCTGAAGATGTGGGAAATTATAATATCTTAGTAGGTAGTGAATACATTTGAAACTCCATCAGAGAGTGATCAAATGTTATGTGTGGTCTCTTTTATGTATGAATGTGAAACGTGAACCTTAAAAGTCAACTCAATAAACAGACTGGAAGCATTCGAAATGTAGCTCTATCCCCGAATGCTCAGAATTCACTGGACAACCATGGTCATAAATACCGAAGTTCTTAGGTGAGCTAGATTTGAAAGGGAGCTATTGTCAACCATCAAGGTTCGGAAGGTTTCACATCTGGGTCATGTTTTGCGTAGGGAAAAATACCGCCTTCTCCAACTGATATTAAAGGAGAAAATACCGCGTGGAGAAAACTAAAACGAAGAAGCCGAAGAACCCGTAGAAGATCCTCTAAATATATGAGGCTGGTTTCTGCCTTGTGCTCCCGAGGGAGCGTTGAACGGCGAGACTACGATAAAATAATATTTTCATTTCAAAGATTTGATATACAGCGTGTGTGTTGTGGAACACATAATATGAATGAGCTCATTACAACCTAGACTCCTAGAGTAAACAACAAAAAAGTAGGTACCAATGCGTATTTAGTTTGAAACAAATATTCTTCTTCTCAAAGTGCCATGTCAGGTCCCCCCGACGTCGGCTATCACCCCGGCGTAGGCCTCTCTGTCCTGTGCCAGCCGGAACAGCTTCTCCACCCTCTGAACTCCGGTCCACTCTCGGATATTTCTCAGCCAGGACATCTGCCGCTTTCCTACACCGCGACTACCCTCAATTTTTCCCTTCAAAATGAGTTTGAGTAAACTATATTTCTCATTTCGAACAAACAAATATTACTTTAGGAAATATTCATATTGCAACTGAAGTAAAAGTATAGCCTTGGAATAAAAATAAACTAAGTAATACTTAGGTATTAGGCAGCGTACGTACGTAGAAATTTCCACATTTTTCACATACATTTCACAGACGCTGTCGGTAATAATGTAGACGATTAACTCACAGCTTGGCAAAGAAAATGAAATTTATATCAATCTAATGTTTATAGATATATTTTACTGTGATTAAATCGATAAAACATTCATTACACGCTAAAAGACAATAAGAAAAAAATTGTTTCAACAAACCTAATTTTTTAATAAACCCTTGTTTTGAGTTTAAGTAAACATATAAAAAAAATTCAACGTGGAAAAAAGTGATTTCTTCGTAATGAATTATGTATAATGAAATATTTTAAGTGCAAAAGAGCAAATAATAAAATCAATTTTGCATAACAAATGATATACGGGAATAACTAAAAGTATATTTTAGTATAAATTTGCATTTGGTTGTAGCTCAGCAGTATCTATTGGCAAACAATTTCAAATTATCAATCGAGAAATTTGCATTTCAATCAATTTACAATACTTAATATTAGTATGAGCCAATACGTGGGCAATGGGCATGCACTCTATGTGTTTGTGTATTGCGGAGGCGTGGTCATTCGTCACAAAAGTATGAATGTATGTATTGATAGCCACCTTATACTGCGTATTTGTACCTACAACACATATACACCTCCTCAATCCTAACATTACATAAACATCAAACAACGATTTGTATTGCAGAAATAACGTGCAGGTATTACGTATATATATGTATGAAGCCACATGTCCTACAACGTTACTCTTAACACCTGGTAGGAATGAAATTGTTGTGAAAATAAGAAATAAAAAAAACGATTTCTCAATTGGCGAAAATAGTCAAGACGCAATAATTTATACGTCACGCCATGTGTATTAGTAGTTAATGACCTTTATGCTAAAATAATAGCTTGCATAATATTGAAATTATTATTATTCACATTATAAAACCAGTGTAGCCTTGTAATTCTAATGACTTTGCTAGTAATATTTAAAATCATTGCTAAACTATAAACACTTTTATCACAGTAAACAACACATTGGTGACAATTTATTCAAAAAAATGAATCGGCCAGCACAAAGGTTTTAGAGTTATCTTTTTCAAGAAATTTAATAAGCAAGACTATCAAACTATCACCATCAACATCAACATCTTGAATACACAAGAAATTTAAATGAATAATTGGTAACAAGGCCAATCAAATTTCGAGACCAAACACAACAATATTTCAAAGCTTGAAAGATATTTATTACTTTTTTATCATAGAGGTCTTGTTTGTATCATATGGCTTTTGTCAGGTATATAGGATGTGCTTAAATGATAATTAAGAATGATACCATTAGCATCTTTATGTCATGGAGTGAAAGAGTAAAATATTATTATTATTTACTTTGAAACATGTTTTCTGAGAAAATTAGTACTGCGTTACTAGACTATACTACAGAGGTCAACCAATACCCAATTCTATTTAAAAATCACACTTTTTACAGCCCGAATTCACTCTTTTTTCTTTATGAACGCAATCTATTTTTAAATACTATACTATACTATACCCTCACGCCGTGTCCCAAGTGGGGTAGGCAGAGAGAACGGAACGCCAAATAGATCTATCTTTACACACTTCCTTCGCTTCCTCCACATTCCTCCACGCACGTCGGTTCCTCTTACTCAACACGCGGCTGTCCTTGAGAATTTGATCCACGTGATCAAGCCACGTGGTTCTCGGACGCCCGCGTTTCCTCACACCCTTTCTTTCAGATAAGTATATCCTCTTTGTCATTCTTTCCTCTTTCATTCGTTCCACATGACCAAACCATCTCAATTTATTTACACGCATTCTGTCCACAACAGTCTTCTTGCATCCGCTCATTCTTCTAATATCCTCATTCTTCACTCTATCACGCAGCGTTTTACCAACCATTCTTCTCAACGATCGCATCTCTACTGCATTTATTCCACTTTCGTCCTTCTTCAACCACGTCCATGTCTCGCTTGCATACGTAAGTGACGGTACCAGAATGGTATTGTGCACCAGCATTTTAGCCATGTTCGACATATTGTCATTGCTGACAATGGGTCGAAGTGCACCGTTTACTCGAACACCGGCCACTTTCCTTCTTTCAATGTCCCTATCGCATCTTCCATCCCTCGTAAACATACTTCCCAAATATACATTTTAAATATTTTATGATCATTGACACTATTGAGTTCTTTAGGCAATTATTAAATCACTTTGTTTCTTGATAGACATAAATATTTGGCATATCTTTGTAGTGAAGTTTTACGATCACCAATATCGATTTTGTTGGCATAAATTGAACATTATTAAAAAATGACACATTTACGTGGTACACGTGTCACTCACTCTAGGTGTACACGAGTGTCACATCATAATATATACATAATATATACAAGAACACTGTATTGGAAGTCTGCCAATAAATTATACAGAAAGATTTACGTTGAATATACAGGATATGAAAAGTTATAACTCTCCGTTGTCCTTTTACGTACCGAAATATACCACGCGTTTCATATACATAGGTATTGTTACGTACATACATTTTATCCTTGGGCACAAAATACAACATAAAATATAGAAGAATCTTGCCGAACTATACTCTCGTGTATTATTTGTTAGACTGGTAATACAAAAAGTAACATTGTGCCTATGGAAATGTATCATTAACAAAGGAAGTGCGTAGGTGTGTAGGTACTGTAACTAACTAAATGGTAAATACATGTATTGTTGTACATACACAAGCATCATTATTTTATTATAATAATAATGTAACCACGAATAATGTTATGTTGACGTTGACATTACAAAGAAGTTAAATTTTATAATAATAAAAAGAGGCATAATGAAGAAGGAGGTAGATATATTATAACGTGTAAGGTAACATTAAGCGAGATACACGCTCAATAAGTACCTGCCCACGTGTTTAATAATATCAGTTATATTAGATGCTTATCAAAAAAGATGTGACTCCCACGTAACATCAGAATAATACCGCACTGACATTTTACCCCCCACCCCCCCCCATAAAGGAAACGAGATCAATCCTTAGAGCATGTTAGACCTTTCGCATTTTGTTTAACTTATTTATAACTGATGAAAATAATACCTTATAAATATTAGGTATATCGAAACAAAGCATTCATCTGTAGATTATGAATATCGAAGACTTTCTACCAAATCCTGATTCATTCATTCAAAAAAAATATCACATGCAGGTCCCATCGGGCAGCATATAATATCAAGTGACATTAAGTAACATAAGAATACTACCACTCTTATATTGATATTAATAGCAGGAACAAGTAAAAATATACAAACACATAATATCAAAACTCAACGTCACAGACGTTATCAAAATTGTTATAATTATTAATAAGTATTTTCTACTTAGTTTTATCTCAAAACATTTTCGACATAGCGAATAACCTCCAACAAATTATCTACGCCTTTGTTGTGTAAAAAGTACAACACAGTTTATTTGTTCACACGTCAAATTATTAATAGAATGATCACAACGTTTACTTATAAACAATTATCCAATAAACAATTCTTTAGTCGCACTAGACAAAAGATAGATATATGCCAAGGTTAGGACACCATCTGTTGGATGCCTTTGTATATTGAGCAATACAGGATAAAGTCTCAAAATTGTTTCAATGTTTCACATCATATTATATTTGGCAACATAAATTTAGAAATCTGGAACGTCCCATACATAATAAGTACTATCTTAAAAATACATACCTACCTACATTTAAAAATACGCATTTCCAACAACCTTAATATATTTTGTATTTTGGTACCCCAGTTTTATCCTTTAGATCCGAGGATATATTAGATCCGATTCATACTGCATACATTACTATAAAAGCGATAAGAGTTTTTTTTTGCCAAACCGTACATGAAGACATAAAATATGGGTTCTATTAGAGATAAGGATGTAAAAACATGGGACAGGGCATCAGGTCTTAGTTCACAGAGTGATTGAAACAAGTAATTGACTACTATGCTTTACGATATCTTCGAAGAAAAATAGTCGATTCATTTTGACATCAAGCAAACACATTATAACTGATTATACATACACGCTATTAACTTACTAATAAATCGTGGAGCAACCGGGAAAAGAAGTTGTCTCTCACTCTTGTTCGTAAGTTTTTCAGTGTCTTGTAAAAGGTACGTGTTCGAAAAAATAAAGACATTTTACATCTCAAGCTCAGCGATGAGGTTTGCTACCCATTCTGAATGTCTTATATTTTTTTTTGTTGACACAGAGAAGACGGCTTACATGCAGTTGGTCTGCTGGCTACTCCACTTGTGGGATATGCCGTGATGTAACTTACTAACCAATATTCCAATATCCCATAAGAGAACGAGCTCTGCTTAGTCTCAAGGGATTGAGTTTTACACATAGTAATTATTTTGGATAAATATGTGCACTACAAAAAAAAATACTATTTCCAGCACTCAAAGATATACAAGATCGGTAATTCAAAGAAAAAATCGGTCATGCAGCCGATCAAATTTTGCAGACAGTTTTATACTGACGTTGGATGTTAGACAATACATTGCTAATAATTGAAGGCCATCGATGTGGGAACACAAAAATTCCGAAAAAATGTACCGCGCTGCAAGTATAGTATGTCTATGATTACACTAGTGTGTAATATCAATAAGGCAGTAGGTATAGTCGCAATGACACACAAGAAAATTTATAAGAAGGTAAGTATAGACAAGCGAGTAACTAAGTAGGTACCAGCTTGAGACTGGTATTTTCACAAACAATGAGATTTTCACATAAAAATATATATTATATTTGATCACCTCATTCAACAATGGATATTCACAATGTGTATTACAAGTATTTCATAAAAAATATTTTAAGACAAAGTGTGCCAAAATATCGGTTCATTTATCTAAAACTGATATTGTGTCAAAGGAATCGAATAAATACCAAATATCATTTTCATTTACACGACAAATGTAGGTAGGAAGGAGCGAGTACTGATGCAGGTTAACTTAACCAAAATAGCAATGCTTTGTATAAAGTCGTTGTGATTTAATCAGAGAATATACCTTGATAGAGTGAGTCATATAGGAAAAACATAATAGAAATACACTCACCGGTTGCGCAATGTTTTTAATTTCCCAACAATGAAATCAATCAATGACAATTAATACTACACTGAGTAAGACTTTATTATTCAACAAGATAATAATATCTAATGTATACATCAATCTAATCATTCAGTAATACTATATACCTATTAAACAATTAAGCAAACCTAACAACAATTAATTTCATTTTGCCATAACCTATTCTAGCGTTTGTTTTTAAAGTACAAATCAATATTATGCTATCTCATATTATTACCTGCTTCTGTGAATGTTTTACCGCAGTTATCTTGAATTGCATTGACCTGTACAAATAATTTTCATTTTAATCTTTTAATTAATTTTTGTTTTGCTACTTGTTATCTGAACACATTGATTTTATATAATATGTACGTGTTTGTATATATTTTGATGTTACATATAAAACCATAAAATTACTTATACGAACTGACATCTCAATATATTTTTTTTTTAATAATTTTGGAGTTACTTGCTGTTTTTAGAGTTTTTCTGTTGTCGACATGTAAAAGTCGAAAGCCGTGAATGTGCTTCAATAAATAAGTACTTAAATAAATATTTTTTCTACATACTACTTTAGTGATTCGTCCATAATGATGTCTACGTTTGTCAGCTTCAAAGAACAAAAATAATTATACAACTTGTTTGTGTTCTAAATATAAACATGGCAATGAATTGCTGCAAAAAGAAAAAAGGTAAAGAAAATAATTTAACGTTATCCAGGTAATCAAATATTTATGTAGATAATAAAATTTTTAGTAACCGAGTATTTTTCAGACTTTCTATGCTATGAAAATATTGAAGTACTTAATAGCAATATTAAGTAATTGATTCTGATTTCATTTTAATGTCACATTTTATGGCGTAAATAGGTGCGCGCTACATATTACCTAGTACAACTGAAAAATATTCGCACTATTATTATAGATGTAGTAAACATACTTCATATCAATAAAAAATAGAACGATTATTCATTCGTGGCGATATAGGTACCTGTTGCGAGAATTCTTCAACTGTGTATCCTAAAATTAGTATTACGTAAGCAAGCAAACGCAAATGAAGGCTAAAATCGAGTAAACAGCGAGGTGAGAGCGTATTACATATCATGTTTGAAAATAAGTCACATGGTAAATATTTATTGATATATGAATCTCAAAGGTTTTTTATATTCAACATATTCATTTTTTTATTTAGATTTCTTAATAAATCTAAAAATTTCGACACATCCTACATTAGTGTATAAAATATTTCTCTCCATTAAAATAATTATTTGACGTGTTGTATTGTTTGTGGCTGGCGAGCAGAAGGAGGTGTCTGAATATTAACAATATGTAGGTAGGTATTATAATATTTTATCTACTATGAGGTCACCAAACAATGGGCTATTGTCTCTGGTAACAGTAGTGGAGTTACTAACTGAAGCTCAAGATAACTGGTTGGTGACTGGACTGTTGCTGGTTAGCAAGCATGTCATATTATTACATTAAAATATTTTCAATAATAAAACAACAATGTAAACTTCACGTCACGTGAGGTACACGAGTCAAAAACAGAAATAATGAGGAAAAAAGGAATTTTAATAGTAATACCATTTTTATAAAATCGCGAAAAGCAAATATATAAAAAAAATTGACTCAACAACTATGTAATGTTGATAGTGCGTAAATGAAGGATGAGTGATTGATTTGCAAATCTATATGTCTATAAATAATTTGCTTTATTATGTTGCAAAGACTGATTCATATTTCCATAATGTATTAAAGACATACTCTCTATATATTACATTCTTCTTCTTTTTGTGTCGGTCAGCAAACGATATATATTATTATATTATCAGCTATCTATCTATATTATTGTTGCAATTTACCATGTGTATTGAAGATAGAAAGGGAAAGTGTCACAAATGATGCTATTCGCAGACGCACCCGGCAAAGATCTGTAATTTCGATGATACAGAAGAGACGATGGTTTTGGCTGGGTCATGTTCTGAGAATGCCTTATGATAGTTGGCCAAAAAGAGCACTGTTCTGCCGTCCGCAAGGTCTCCGTCGGCTTGGGTGTCCATCTTTCACAATACACCGTTCCTATAACAACGACATCAGAGCGCAGGAAATGTCGTGGAGAGAGGTGACGCGATTGGCACAGAGACGCTCTGGGTGGAGGAGGCTGGTTTCCGTCCTGTGCTCCCGAGAGAAGCGTTGAGGGCGATGATGATTGAAGGGCTATATTCAATTAGCTACAAAAAAATATTATTTCATAGGGAATCTCTTGTCATGACGAATATAATTCAGGATGACAAGAGAGTTGTGTGAATAGTTCATTAATTTACTATGAATATTAAAACTGTGTTTAAAAACATATAATGTTTTTGTTTTATATTATAGTTTATTTATTTATTAATCATCAACAGTACATTACAGACAATATAATACATAAAAATAAATAATGTAGACAAAGAAAATACCAATATCAATATATCGCCCTATTTACAAGTGTACACAATTTTATTTAATGTAATTGGGCAATAAACAAGTAAAGTATTGTAAGTGTAACGCTGTTAGGGTAGGTATTATAATATGTTACTTAATGTATTGAATAGTACAGTTTTTAATGAATCTTATTTATTTTCAACGTACAATATATTTTATAATGTGACTAACGACTATTAACTGCATTTTGGATTGAATCATCTTCTGAAAAGTAAATTACATTAACGATTGTTGTGTGAAGAATATTATCAGATAAAGTTTTGAGTACATGGACGTTTTTATATTTTTATGAAAGCTGTATAATAAATCATTGACTAGTGGTATGAGAAATGGGAAGATTCGATGTTGTATCAGTTTTATGAACTCGGAATATACTTGGTACAAATTAATACAGAAGAACAAAATCACGAATGGTAGATTGCTCAAGCAAATAAGTCCACCTTTGGGTTATTTTTTCTACAAGAATTTATTTATTTATTTTATTATTCACTTGTACATTGGTTACAATATTACATAAAAAAATAGTGTCATAAAAATAACAGTTATACAATTCAATTCAGAATCTGCATGGCATCATTAATGTGAGTCAATGATCAAAAATATTTAAGCCAAATGAGTTTTATTTATCCATTGATAAAATATATGAAACTGGAGAAGCATCATGCCAAGTTCCATGAATTTATATAAATAGAAATGGAACATAGGATGCGAGAATATTTTAAACACAAAGCACCGTCATTTTATGTATGAGCGTTAATTAAAGGGTAGATTCATAAAATGTACCTTCTACTACGTGTCACAAAGAATTGATTTTCTGCAGTAAGTAAAGGACGATCCAGCTCATTTATCAGCAGCCTTAGTCAAAACACATTTTAGAGTTAGGTAGTCGTTCGACTATACATCACGCTAAAATGTGTTTTGACTACGGCTGCAGGCCAATCAAACGTCGTGTAAAATAAAATATATAATAATATTAAATAATCCAAAAATACGGTTTTAAATGTTCTAACTCTCTTTAACTGAAACAAAGGCTTTTTTGCCAAGATTAGTTTAAAGCTAAATATGGATTTAAAGATGGATTACACAGGGCGATGATAAGTAGAAAAGATCATTTTTAATCAATGTACCTTACAGGAGATGAGGAGTATAGGTGGTGACAATTGATTATACTGTAATATGTATGTAACTGGATAAAAACTTCACTTACAAGTAGGTATTGTAATTGATTGATATTATGTCATCGCCAGCACAAAAAATGTTGGACCTCAACCAAAATCACATTGCGATATTATTAATATAAATATACAATTACAGTGATGGATTATAAAAGTAAGCAACGTGAACAAATGTTTTGGTAAATTAAAAATTAACTTTTATTATAATATTAGATACAGAACAGTAAGAAAGTAATACCTATAGACTGGCAATATGATTTTTGGCAAGTGATTAAACGGGTTTATTAATGATAATTAAACAGTGGTCATTAATTTTGTGTCAAAAATATTTTTTATACGCAAGATAAATGGACTTCTTGTAAACGTAAATAATTTATACATAAGACCCACTGAAAGTAAGTAAATGTTACTGAAGTTAGATATTTAAGTGAGTTCTCCTCTTACTCTCCCTACGGATATCTTGTGAATACGAATTTTTTTGTGTACTTCAAAAACGTGCTGGTTTTGTGAAAGCTGAGGTATCATTATTAAAATGGTAGTATACAAGGATGAATATTAATAAGTTAAGATGGTTTGGGCACGTGGAAAGAATGAATGAGAAGAGAATGACTAAGAAAATTTATTTGGCTGAGAGGAATGGTGGGCGGAGACGTGGACGTCCGAGGATTAAAAGGCAATATCATTTAAATCCAATCCTACAGGACGGTCATATGTTGAGTACATTGAACAGGAGAGCATGTATGAGGAATTATATGACAGTGACGGAAGCGAAAGATGTATGCAAAGATAGAAGGAAGTGGCGCTCGATCCTTTCTGCCTTCCCCGCGAGGGAAGCGGCGTGATGGTATGTATGTATGTAGTATACCGTTGTGGCAGAATATCGAACTTTTAGAATAGTCATAAATGTCGTTTAGAATAGTCATAATAGTCATAAATGAATAGTCGGATAAATGGAAGTCCTCAGACTTCTGCGCTATCCGGGTGGTCGGTGGGTCCTTCAATGTTTTAGAATAGTCCATAGTAATTGTTTTAAATTCAAAAAGTTGTCTCGTTGTTATTGATTAAGTTATTGTGTAATGTTTATGTTTTGAAGTTGATAACAAAAAAGGTACCTAAAACATTTTACAGGATTTAGCTTACCCAATAATAGGAAAATCTTCACGTAAAAAATAAGTCAGCCATGCTAAACAATCCATTCCAGGGATGGACCACTCACTCACATTATTTATTTGAACACGGGACATTATAGCGTATTCATTCAATCAACCTATCGAGCTCAACACATCGCTTATCATAAACAATGTTTTAATCAAATAGTAAAGCTTCGTACTGTATGGTGAAAGGCTTTACAATAAAATTTCACCATTAAGATTCACAAGTATATATACAGATAGGTACTAAATATTGAAACTATACACAAAACATTACGAAACAACGATTAGAATATCACTAACTTTATTTTCAAATATTTATTGCGAAACATCACCGCATGAAAATACTGATAAGAGATAAATGAAAATGTTATCGATGTACGAAGCGATATGGCCGCTACCACGAACTTGAATAAAATTATTACACGAAATGTTTATCAGTGTAGCAAAATATTATATACAAAGGTATTGGAAACATACGTTTCGTGCAAACACGGAATGGATGTTTATTGACATGCTTATGATGTTATTATAACCGTATACGATTATTATTGGTATTGGTGTCCTCATTACATAAAAAAAACTAGAATACACAAAATTCAGATATGTACATTTTTAATTACAAACATGCATAATTGTTTACGTTCCGAATACGAGTACATCTCCAAGACATAGGTATATCTCTGACGAATTTCTATGGTGGAAAAAGTTTGAACAGTGCGAACGAACAAAGTATAACGCGAATGCTTAAAAATACTAGGGTCACCTGGTGGATGGATCACTATTAAAAATAGCGGTGATATATCTAAAGAAATATCATACGATGCCCACAATAATATTCATCATCATACAATGTGTTATTACACAGGTTTACATCATACATAATAATATAATAATGGTGAAGTATTATGGGAGAGGTGATTTACCTCATACTATAATTATATTATTTTAAATATCAAAACATTACTAATGTTAAAACCGGTGAACTTATCTACAATGAGTCAGATAGATCATCCGATTAATAAAAAAAACACTCAAACTTGTAACGAGTTATGAGATGATACTTCAGTAACACGTAAAAACTTATTAGAGAATAGTTTAACCTTGAGATATGAGTGTTACGTTAACCTGCACAATATAGACATGTACCTAATACGACAAATAAAAAAAATCACTACATATGGATAGTCTGAAAATAAAGCGACGGGAAATTGATAACGTTATCAATATATTTATATCGCTATAATATTATGTGTAGTTTGTGTACATGGTTCTTTCCATATCAAATACATTAGGATAACAACAACGTAGGGAAAATATGAAGTCATGATAAAATTAAACTTACTACAATATTTCCAACCTTAAAAGGTTTTCTAATTTGATTACCGCATAGTTTGCATCAGGCAAAGACACTTACCTGAAAACAAAGAAAAAAGTACATTAATATCAGTTCACAAATTCGTCACTCAAGATGGGAGTGCCGTTCAGCGTTCGGGTGTATGAGATAATTATCTCTTGACAAACCTTATAAATTTATTTTCATAGTGTGTGCATCTGCATAGCAGATAGCATCGATAAAATAAATTTATATACCTAACAAAGTCAAATAATTTAAGATTAGAAATGCACTCATACTCCTTTGTGATTTATATCGATACTAAAAGATTACAAATTATGAAATACAATTCTCTATATAATGTAGTTAATCAAATGGGTCATCTACCACACATCATACAGAATAAAAGTAACCTGACAACGTCAGTAGCTACGTGATATTTTTTTTTAACACAAAACAGATAATATCTTCATATATGACGTACGAAAAAAGGTAGATCTTTCAGATATCAGCTATCATCCAACACCATGCACCACAATTAATTTAATAAACCTAACATTCCGAGCATCTTTGCATGCCAACATATACCTACACAGTCTCGCTCGCTCAGACTCAATCATCACACTAGATGCCTTGTCACTAGACTTGTTGCAGGACAAAGATTACATTCGAACGAAGATACGTATTCGCTACCAAATATTTATACGACTTAGGTTACAAGAAAAACGAATTTATCACTTTTGCTAAAATCTTCATATACTCATATTATTACAAATGTGTTTGTAATAATATGAGTATATGAAGATCAATTTCACTCTATTTTATTATTTTAAACTCCATATTAATTAAAAATAAAACAATAATATTTTAAAGTTTTACTTAGAACTTATATTTCAGTTACCTAGGTTTCGACAGCAAGTAGTAGGTAAAGACATAGTAAAACTCTACAAATTATTGTCTCATGGAATTTTATCTGGGCTCATGCCTAGTCAGGTAGATTTTAATGACATGCTATGTTTTAAATACTGTTAAATAAATAAATTTAAAATCCAGATTGTTCATAAAATGTCGGACATGTATTATTTCAATTTAAAAACGATTTATGTGATAATTAGGACGAAACAGTATCACAACCTTTTTTGTTTATTATATCTTAATTTTTCTAACAAATGTAATTACTAAATGCGGTAAACAAACAGCTAAGATGTGACAACTTAATTTCCTGAATGATTACCTAAGAAAGCCGCAGCACATTTACAAATAATCAAGTTAGCAATGACAGGAAGCGGTTCAAGAAACTTCCGTTCGACGAAACCACATCGATAGCGGTTTTCAGAAACATATCAAAGTCACATGTTACATATCAATTATTTTATTTTCTATTCAAAATTTGATACAATTATCTAGTAAAAGATATCATTAAAAATTTATTAAATACATAATAAACCAGACATCTCGATTGGAGACGCATGTTTATACAATTTAACATTGTGAAAAATTTAACTGGAAGAAATGAGAAGGTTTTAGCGATTACTTTCGGTGTGCATATGGACAACTTTCATCAATTTCGCCATTCTCACTGCCACGATATAAAGTCCACCAATCGAGAACCAGTGAATAAATAAAATAAACATTTGTTTTTCTGCGACGTAATCCATTTCAGGACAACCAGGCCATGTACCTCAATGTCTAAAATTTTTAAAATATTTTGTCGGTTATTGCCTGATATGTTGAGATAAAGGTGAAATTGTTGAAGGTTGCCATAGTATAGCAGATTCGTATGCGTCTTGTCTTGGTATTGAACCATATCTATCGTAATATTTATTATATCACATATTAAACCTACACGTACTATTTCAAAGTGGGAACCTGATACAGAGGAACGCATATGCATCTCAAAACAAATATAAGAATGTAAATATTGTGATAGTAGATATTAGATGAAGATCTCCGACTTAAATGTGTAGTACATAATATTAAAAACGGATATTTACACTTGGTGCAGGTAACATACCTACACGAGGGCGTTTAATTTAATTATACGAACATACTCGTACCTAACAAATATATACACACAATATACAACATAGAATTTCGTTTGTGTAAAATTTGCGTACAGTAGAGCAAATGAATGTGATGGATGATTTGTCACAGTAAATTGATGACTACAATCAATACAGACACAGGAGGAAAAATGTAACATTGACGAATTTTAGAATCAATAACCGTCTACACTACATAAATAAGTACCGTATTTACATTAAATCTACTGAAGAGAAAATAAAATAATTAGCGAGAAATGTGACTTAGACAGTTATTTCAAGCAGTAGAATATAATATTTTCTATGATGGATACAAAGAATTCACGAGTAACAATTACAGTGGTTAACATTAGCTATGATAAAACACAGGTGTTAATGAGAACAACGCCGCAACGGTATTGTGACGCACTCCAGACGGGAATACAATTAGTCTTTGATAAGAACATAACACCGGCACACCGGTTGCGACTGATACTGCCTTATAATACAAACAATACAATTCACTCAACCGAAACACCACAGTACTCATAATATATATATTAAAGTAATATCTACATATGCACTCTCTGAACTAAATTTGTATTATACATAATTATTAACTCGAGTTATGCTATCTTAATAATCGTGGAATAACTCCAACAAAACTACGCACATTATTGAAATTTGTTGCCAATTAATAGGTATGATTTCATACTAATGATGCATTTTCTAGTCTTCTGCATTGCTTGATTGTATTAACATTACATGTATAGACAATTCATATAGACCGAGCTAGTTCCAAACATTATGAACCTTGTATTATGGGTACTAAACTACTAACACAACGATACAAATATATACAATACACTGAACACATAGGTATACATGTAACACCCAGATCCAGGACAATTTGAAAAAGGTCATTCTTCATTTTGTCATGACCGGAAATCGAACCCGGAATCTTGTTGCAAAATAAAATTTGACACAGGTTATTCAGTAGAACTAGATTTCAAGTTTTTAACTTCGAACTGTATAAGTCATTATCTCGGATACTTTAAGAAGAATTAAATAAGGGTTAGTTTTAATACGTGTTCATCTCGACAAATTTACATAACATTTGTAATTATGTATTACATTTGGTAGAGAGCATGTTAAAGTAAGTGCCCATTACAGATAAACGATGATTGTTATACTCGGCTTAATTAAAAATACATATTCGCATTAAGCGGACCTGTTATCGTTTAAATACTGTTATTATTACATGAACACGCGTTGCCAAAATACATACATACCTACTTGTAATAAAAGCATTAATACCAACCATACAACAACCGAATTGGGGTTAAGCTTAAACGTTAAGTTAATGTCAAAACAGAGGAACAATAACACATTTACGGCACTATAAACAATAATAGGTAGATTCCCTACCAAACGTCTTAGTTTCATCAAGGAACAATATTTTGAGACGCTTTTGCGATTCATAATATCCCATCCTTGAGTAGGAGAACATAGAGTTAACTCTAGGAGGAAATATGCTTCAACTTCCATCGCAAAAAACCAACACAATTACGTTTTCAGATTGCTTAAAAAATGTATACAAATTACATCGAGAGATCTTTCTTACAGGGTAACAGTTCTCTTTAGAATATATTTTTTAATGTCTTAAGTTTGTGCATATATCCTTGACAGTTTTATGTATCAATCTTGATAATGACCTGATAAATCGAAAGACGTCTCTCTCGTGATATTGATTTTATAGTAAACAAGCTGACCCGGCAAACGTTGTTTTGCCATATAAAATATTTCTAGATTACTAATATCGTTATTAAAAATAGGGGTTGATGGTAGAAGGGTGAAAATTTTGGGCTGTATGTATTTTTTAATGCCTCACCATAAAAAAATAAATGTTCAAAAAATAAAATAAAGAAATTCGGGGTGGACCACCCTTAACCTTTATGGGTATGAAAAATAGATTGTGGCCCATTCTCAGACCTATGCGATAAGCACACAAAATTTCACCAAAATCGGTCCAGCCGTTTCGGAGCAGTATGATAACAAACATCATGACACGAGAATTTTATATATGAGATTATTGATTTTTTAAAAGAAAGACTTGTTTCAATTTAATGAATGTCTTGAGTAGTTTAATGAATGTGGGTAAATTTCTTTTTTTTTTATTAAAACATATTTTTACCAATTTATTTAAGCAGTAAACGGCTTTCGGATTTCACAGTTTTAAAATAGTACAAAACAATCTTTACATACATAACAAAGTAAAAAAATAAACAAAAATTATAATTTATTTATTGAGTTGACATTTATTTTGTAAAACTCCATTTTATTTCATGTAAATAAAAAACAAAACTGTTTGGAGTTTAATTGTCTTTATTAAATTACTTCATAAGTCGAAACTGGTCACTAATTTAATAA
Organism: Athripsodes cinereus; assembly: GCA_947579605.1. Classification (NCBI taxonomy): domain Eukaryota; kingdom Metazoa; phylum Arthropoda; class Insecta; order Trichoptera; family Leptoceridae; genus Athripsodes; species Athripsodes cinereus. The sequence continues at coordinate 14,593,480 of OX388310.1, forward strand.
ATAAATACAGTAAAACTAAAAACGATTTTATTTTTTAACATGCAACAAAAATATTATTCGTGTTCAAGACAGAAATCAAATATATGTTTACAAAATTAAATAAAAGAAACTGTGTATGTCTTTATATACAAAATCTACATAATTATATACCTACATAAACTTTGCCATCCGCGTAAGGTATAACTGTTAAAGAATATAACTAATTTATAATATTATTATGAACTTTGTATTAAATCGAAACCATTGGAGGCTCACGTAGTCAATTACTATTGCGGAGGCTCAAAAATATACAAGAACGTTACCACGCTGTGGGTCGTTCAGGAATTCTACAGGAAAAAATAATAATATTATAATTAATACATTCCATACATAGTAGGTACTGTGCATCATTAGATATTGTGTTCTATGGGTTCAATAGGTTCTATCTCACGCAGGTACCTCCGTACTCAGGTAGAGAATAGTAGAGCAGTAAAGAGAAAGGGTTGTTGGATCTACGATCATATAATTACACCAATGGAAAAGTGAAATATACATCTTAATAATCAATTCTACAGCTTGATCGAATAATATAAATATTCCAGAACTTAATAAACATGTAATTCAATACAACGATAATGAACGTGTCAATAAAAAAAAGATACATTAGTTAAAGTTGATATTTTCAACCGACGGTACTTGGTGGAAATTCATGTTGAATTAATTAAAATAAAACACTTATTTGTAGTATATCCACGGTGACTTTTTATTGGACGCGAGCCGGCTTTCAAGAGCTTCCGCTCTCATCATCAGGCTGGCGAAAAGCCTGATGATGAGAGCGGAAGCTCTTGAAAGCCGGCTCGCGTCCAATAAAAAGTCACCGTGGATATACTACAAATAAGTGTTTTATTTTAATTAATCAGGCTGGCGAAAAGCCTGATGATGAGAGCGGAAGCTCTTGAAAGCCGGCTCGCGTCCAATAAAAAGTCACCGTGGATATACTACAAATAAGTGTTTTATTTTAATTAATACATTAGTTATATTAAGTTGTACTAAAAATATGGAATTTTTATACACAGAAAACAGAATATATTTATCGAAGTTTGAACTTACTGCAACTTCAAAAAGATACTCGATAAAAAATCCTTTAGGGTGGTCCCTCACAATTAAAGCTATCCTTATTTTTAATCCCTCCCTCTCTTTCTCTGCGACATTAAAACGTCGATAATAATAACAATAAGTTGTACCTTTAGACACGACGATCCATTAATATGCCAGAAAATGTTACGGTGTCATAATAAATAATGATGCGGCGCCATCTGCAAAGACGCATTTTTAGAAAACACACACATCCAGATACGTGTAATTGGGCTCACTGCTGATAGTATTCGGAAACAACTAACACAGCTGCTGATAAAATAAGTGCAAGATGAAAGAAAATATATACCGCCATTGGTAAAAGGATCAAAGAGCAAAATAATTTATAATTTATTAAAGCACTGTAAACAAGATATTAGGAATAGGTATACACACAGAGTAGGTACATATTAATTAATCTTATTGATTATCATAAAATCATATCATATCAGCAATCATACAATCGAGGTGGGGGAAGCCTGGTGGTAGTCTCGCATTTACAATCGAGAAACCCAGATTCGATTCCACCCGTTGCCGACTTACTCCACCTTCACGACACAACCATATTGCTTAGTGGAGGATGTCTGGGGGTGTATTTGGGTTATTTTTAATAACAGGTACAACATAACGTGGATCTATAATACTAAAATGGTTTTAAAATTATTTCATAGACAATGATCCACTTCAAATTTTGACAACATATCGCTAGTTTAAAAGCGCGTACAAAATAAAAATCTGTCTTCATATGTAATGATCTCACTACAAATTACATTTTAAACGTCAATGAGGCCATGAGTTAATGAAAAATAAAACAACAATGACGAAAACACATAGATACTAATAACTTGATACTTAATAACTAGATAAAATATCACTATCTGATTTGAAATTTTCGAAGAGTACCTACTATAGAAATATAGATAGCACAAAAATATCGTACATATTACAAGTTTACATAAATTTAATAAAGCAATAGTAACAATGGGTAAAGATTAGCGTCGACAAATCAAACAGCAATCAGAGAATAACATACTGATTTATAAAATTAACTATAACACTGGTTAATAACATCAAATAATTGTTAATAAATAAAGAAAATGTCAATAAAATTTCAAATCAAAGATTATTACCTATATCGAGATGTTTTATACTACACTACGCATACAAAATATAGCTAAAACAATACTTATCTATGAATTACCCATTATATTAGTATTAAGTAGGTAATAATAGATTTTGTTTGATTAGTTGTTTTTATTAATTTATTATAAGGTTTCAGTTTTTTTTTTGCTTACTTCAATTTTTATATCTCATTGGTATTTCTGCCACAACACAGCCCTATGGCTAGTGTGGAAGACATTTTTTTATGATTGTATTAAGTATGTTCAACTGTGTTATTATGAAAATGTAAAGACGATATTATTTGAATAAAGATTATTATTATTTGGGTGTTGTGTGGTACAATAAGCTGGACAAAAAATCTAAGTATGATTCTACAAAAAAAATTCAGAGTTTTAAATTGAATCTGAAAGATATTTTTAAATAGCTGTTCAACTGCTCTGTTGTCGAGTTTTGTTAAGAAACTGTATTTGGTTGCTGTTTGTATTGTGGATATGTGTTTATTTTTGTTGTTGTTTGGTGAGCGCTATTGTTTTATCTAAATTATATAAAATATGTTTAAACCCTCAAAGCACGAGCACTGCTCAATTTTGAGGGTCAAATATGTAATAAATGTGTTTTTTTTTTAGTGATAAGGTGTGTATGTAATATTATTAAATTATAAATTTTATTTTAATAAAAATATTTGAATTTGAATCTAAACATATTTACATAATACAAGTCAATATTGTTACAGGAACTAATATAGTGCCAGCAGATGGAAAGATGTTGCAGTGCAGCGGGTAAACTTTTGGAATTAGCCGCATATAACTACATGAAGGAAGCAATCTCTCCCCAGGGGCTGATCGTGAGATTGTACGCAGAGAAAAGTAGTGTTAAATCCACTTGAAATAATTGCTTTCAGATCATTATGTTCTGAAAGCAATAACAATACATTGCCACATTGTGCAATATGATAGAAGAGTAGCTAGTAACTTTAACTCGATGTCTTCGTCAGCAACAAGAAACTATTCTATAGTACAGTAGAAGTCCGATAATCCGGCACGTTCGGGACCGGCACGGTGCCGGATTATCGAAAATTCCGGTCTATCCGGCGGTAATTATAAGAACAATTAGGTTAATAAGTAAACTACAAATACATACAACAAAGTTTATTTTACATTTCATATAATGTATGTACACGTACTGTAAAACATATTTCACTTAGATTTAAAAAGTCATGAATGGCTTTTTGTTTTCTTGACTTTTGGCGTTTAGTATAAAATTTATTTCTAATGATGTGGAAATCAATAGTTTCTGAAGCACTAGTCAGTACTAGTTAGGCTAGTGCCTCAGCAAAAGAGATAAACTTATTTTGTGATTCTGCAGCTTCTGCCCAGCTAATTTTTTCCATTTCTTTCGTTTCGGCATCTGAGTCACTTTCTTCAAGATTTTGAGTAGGCTGAGGGTTTACTACAATGTTTACAACAATACCGAGCGCTTACGGATGATCCAGAACTATCCCGAAAACTTCCGAATAGCTCTCGAGCGTTTTTATTTGCTTTAAAGACACACTTTTGGTAAAAAAACAAAATTTTTACAATTTTCCGGAGCGATGCCGGACTATCGGGCATTCCGGACTGTTGGATGCCGGACTAATGGACTTCTACTGTATCTAAAATACAAAATACCTACCTATGATTAGACGCGAAAATATAAAACGCGGAAGTTACAATACAGTAACTTCAATATGAAATAATCTAACAGAGACAAAGAGAGAACACAAAGAGGGTAATTTTGTTAAAAATGTAGTATAAGGCAAAAGTGTATATTTATAATTATTTAATATATTTATGTTTCCGATACAATTAATGACAGGCGTGAAGACAAAATTCACTTTTCGTAAAAACAAGTTTACAAAAGGCGGTTATCGTCAAAAGAACGATATCATAATAAATATAATGTTTTTAATATATAAAATAACCCAGTCTGGTAATAGTTTAGCTAGTATTGCGTATGAAATATCAGTCAGATGAAGAATGAGGTGACATTATCGTTTGTCCAAACACTTGTGACCCAGTTAGTTTACAAATAGTAGTTCCAGTATTAATATTACGGACGTATATAAATTAGAGATTATACAATAAAAAGTTACGCGTACAATAGAGTCATTATAAGTAGTCGTACAGAAAAATAAAAGATTTCTGATACACCAACATTAGAAATCGTGTTGGATTACACAAACAATAATTTGTAACAAAATAATATATCAATCAACCACCAATATCTACGCAAAACCTGATTGATGACTAAATTGACAATACGAAACTGACAAAAACCAACCACCATGATGCAGTTGAGTGAGGAATGATAAAAAAATGAAACTCAGTACCTACTCAATATAAACATTAAATTTAAATAAAAGCCCAAAGTTGCAATTAGTTCCGGTACAGAAATGTTATGTGCAGGAAAGTATGAATGCATAGTTTGAAAATTTTGAGTAAGTATGAACATAACAGACACTGAACACAAGAACCCGAAGGCAATGTATGAATAAGATACCCAGTATGTACCTCCGAACCTCCATAAGGATAAAATATTCAAATATGAGAGATGTACGGACCACACTTGGCTTTGTCTGCCGGTGGTGGTGTGGCGCTACATAACAATATAATAATATGTATATGACTTACGTAGTACCTAACATAAGCACAGCCTACGTACGTAACGACACTCATATACAAAGTCGTGTCAGTTTGCCCCACCATGTCTAAATATTGTATGGCGTGATGTTGCCTCACGGTCAGGGTTGTGTGCCAGATTACATTAAATCTTTACTTGGCAACTAACTCCATCACCTCTCATATCTACCTACACTACATTTAATAATTTATCTATCAGACAGGGCGAAGTGAAATGAATCTATGATAGATCTAGTCGACGCAAATCATAAGATTTAATAAAAAAAAATTGTAGGTCAGTATTAACATGATTCAAAAATTTGCTTCATACAACGCATGTTGATTGTGAAAATGCTCGATTTTGTGTAATTCTTGCGTATGATGTAATGTTAGTTTAGATTTAGAGTAATGAAAGATTTTCTACACCACTGTACCTACATTCCTATGTATATAGTGAGTTACAATTAAGGGATTCGATCCCGGCCCTTTTTTCTAATCCCGGGATTTCGGGATTATCTACAGTTGATCCCGGGATCCCGGGACTAGTCCCAGGATTGTAAAGTGGTAACGAAAAGTCAGTAAACCATGTCAAATTCAGCTTTTTTTTATTTATCTGGCAATGAATTTAAGTTTTGAATCTGCAAAAAGTCGGTTAAACAAAATTATACTTCAAACATCTTCTAAAATAAACATTGCGTACAGACGCATGCTGAAGATCCACGACCAATGGATCTTCAGCATGCGTCTGTACCACCACATCTCAAAGGTCGCCAACCGTCCGCTTTCACTCTTGCTGGTGGTCCACGTCTTGCAAGCATATAGCAGAATGCTCCATACAAATACTTTAGTATTGTTTTATGCTAAAAATCAATATTTGGGGATTCCAATATTTTAGATTTTTTGTTAAAGGCAATTGCCTGGTTTATCCTGCTCATGATATCCGATTTGGAGCGTCCATCCTGGTTTATTTTGCTGCCTAAGTAGGCACGATTTCTCTTACTTGTTTGATACTCACTCCATATATGGCAATGTTCGAAGTCGTCTTATCCCTTCCAATGACCATGCATTTTGTTTTGTCTTTATTTACTTTCATATTATATTTTGACAGTAGTATGTATATATTCCATTTTTCCTAAGGCTTTATTTATCCAAAGGCTACATACATATACCTACCTATTATTATGATAAAATTCAGAAAGATGCAGAACTTTATTCATAATTTATTTATACGTGTAGATTTACATGACATGATCTAAGCTATCGTTTAATTGAAATATGCCAATCACGCGTGTTAGATTCCTCGTCAACCCTTCGCAGCATGCAAGCAATCAGGACCGTAGTATCCGTGTTATTACATCGCACCGCCCCGGCTATATACATATCTATTGTATCGTACAATTAATGTATTATTATTTATACTGACTGACTGTATTATGTAGCAGGGTACTGTTCATTGTTGGTCACTGGTCAGTCATACGTCTGGTAACAGCGAAAGTATAAAACCGGTCCGGGTACCTCCTTCAACAGGTTGTATAGACGGTACTAGTAGGCAATAACATAAAATGTTATATGTTCATTTGCGATATGCAATTATATTGATAATTTTAAAATTATGACAATAATTATAATATTAAAAAAAAAAACTATCAAGCAGAAGCAGTGCCAATCAATAAATTTAAAGAATATAACAGAGGCTGCAGTGAATATACAATAATAACGGTAGTAATATTACATATATTTGAGATTAATGTAATAATTATCATTAAACTGTATCTCATGTAACTCTAACTCTACCTGCTATACTACTATCGAGAGCACAATGCTCCATATTATTATGTTGTACATAGAGTGCAGATATCAAAACATTTCGCACACGTATAGTAAATATTATAAATTTAACATGCTACCATATTATAATACAATGTGAATATATTTTATAAACATCATCGGATGATATTAAAATGAATTGTATTACTAAAGCAATCAACAGCCTAGTTAGTAGGTACGTACGCAAACCGTTCCAGTGCAGACTAATTTTAACCCCAAGTTACTATTGCCACTTGATGCTTGTTTATGTTTAGCTATATTGTTTAGGACACAGGAATTAATGTCATTTATAATAGCTAAGTATCACTGTACATATCTACACATTTAAAGCAAGAGGAAACATAGCCAATTTTAAATTCTTGCATAGTCAGCATATTTATTTATTGAAATGTCTTTTTCTTTAATTAACTTAATGGTAAATGAGTTACAATGGTTTGGGCACGTGGAAAGAATGAACGAGGACAGAATGACCCAGAAGATATATTTGGCTGAGAGGAATGGTGCTAGGACACGTGGACGTTCGAGGATAAAATGGCAACATCAGTCAAACCAAATCCTACAGGACGGTCACGTGTTGAGCACATTAAGCAGGAGAGCATGCATGAGGAATTGTATGAAATTGTAGGATGCGAAAGATGTATGCAAGAATAGAAGTGGCGCTCGATCCTTTCTGCCTACCCCGCGAGGGAAGCGGCGTGATGGTATGTATGTATGACTAATTACCACATTGTGTACAGATTGTAGACAAACATCGCGGGAGAGAAGATGTACAGTGAACTTACATTTGTAATGGATGCACCCATTTGGAATGGAACGCATATGTTAAATTTCAGTACCCGATGCACATTAAGAAAATAATTAAATTCAACACACTACGAAGTAATTTAATGATAAAAAAGTAGGCGCAATAACATGGGGAACAGAAAAAGCAGATATGCGATCGATAAAAGCCGAAAAATAATAGAGAGCAGCGACCCTAATGGATGGATATAATAGTATTTAGTAGATATCAATAAAAAACGAGTCATCATCTTGTTGCAGTAAATTCCGTGACAATGTGCACGCAATACAATTAGCACTAAATACTCTATATTGTATCGTAACGATAATAATAATAGGTATACTTTCTCATGGATGTATGTAGGTGTAAAATAGTTGTCTTTCTCTCTAGTAAAATGCAAATGTGCATTGTTCACTACGATATAATACACTGTGTATAATTTCATGCAAATGTAAATACGATACTTCATATTATTAATAAAACAACAAGATGTGTGCAAGTCAGCAAGCAGGTCGACGTAATGATAATGACGATTAGACGCCGTGAATACTAAATAGGCGGGGGACTGTCTGTCATACACACTTTACATACATTAATTAATATTCATCAATAAATAAATGTTCTGAAACAAGAGAAAGATCCTAGGAACACGGCATTACAATTAAAAAGCTTTTATACATGCTGAATGGTTAATGTATGTGTCATACATTCAAGGAAGGGATAAATGTAATGGAAATATATTTCAATAAAATTATCGTATTCATGTTGGGCGATTAAGGTATATTCCTTGACAGAAAATTAATGGAAGATATTCAATTAATAGCAAAACAATTTGTCACTTTTTCTCAAATAAAAATTTGTAGGACCGAGTGGGAATTCTGTTGTAAAATCGAATCTACAGAGATAGATGAAGAGGATGTTTACATCCAAGTTACCACAGACATTTTCGTGTACAAAGTGGCACGAGGGAAAATAAACGTAGCAATGAACTCGGTATCAACATTTTGTATAGTGCAGTGAAAGAGAGAGCACTCAACGTAATGGGACCGCCTGCTCCACAGACAAAACAAGGAGAAACCATGTGATATGAAAGAGACACGACCATTTACCAGGAATAAAGGTGGGTAGGTACGCCACAGGGTTAGGCGACGGGAGGTCAATGTATTCCTCGGAAATGAATAAAGTATTCCATATAACACGATGCAAAAACAAGTAGACACCTACCTGATACAATATAACAAACCTACTTATGTACCTCTCCAGCTTAATATTGACATAAAGGGTAACTGCGAATTTTTCTTCCATGAAAAATTTGTGTGCAATGACGAGTAATCTCAAATATTGTCATTAATGTATTCCAGTCATCTGAACAATGATAAAATAAGTGCTTTTATATATTAAAAATGGTTTAACATGTTGTGCATACTGATTAGAGATACTGAAAATTATACGGATTTCAATGAAAATCATTGTGTGGCATTTTTTATAGGTAATCATATATTATTTTTATGTTAAACATAGTTTTTAACATTTTATTAGATTTTCAGACCCGCGTGAGAGAAGATAAGAAGAATATTACATATAACAGATATCGTATCTACACAACCAGCAGCTTGTTAAAACTAAAGGACCAAAAATCTAAAACTATCAATATTCCTCTATTCTATATTATTGTATAAGTATATAATAAACCAGATAATCTTCTATATGCGAACTACGCACGGTGGTGCAAACGAAGAGACAGGTGTTTTTTCAACGGCCAGTGTACCCCTAGTATAACAAAAGCAGTTATAATAAGTATTACCTACCTACAACTTATATACTTACACAAATGAGTAGGTACATACTAGTCCCCGTTATGTTGTATTCAACAAGGGCGATACAGGAAGATAAAAATAATAACGCCATAAGTCTACATACGGCATATTGTAAAACAAGTTCAGACACTTCCTACTTACATAGTAGCGCACCTTCCATGTATGCAAAAAAGCACCGCGTGTCTACAAAAGAAAAGGTGAGTATTGTCTAAAATTGTTAAACAAAATCAACGAGATCGTGTTAATCCTCTTAATGATCCTCCACCAAATAATGGAATGAATAAAAAAAAATCGCTATGAAAGCATGACCCGTATAAAAAATCTAGTCCCACCACTGCTTCCTCGTATGCTAGAACGCAACTGAAAAAAAGCATGTTACAATCATCAATTTAACAACCATCGGTTTAAATCATTTTGTTTATTTATTTATTCTTTTAAAACAATTTTACACAAAAATACAGTTAAATCAAATACAATCGTACAATTATTATCAAATAATGGATTTAATTAAATGGTTAAAATCCATCAATTTCTTTCACCATATAAAACCAACTGCACATATAATTATAAAATAATAATAATAAACTTTATTGCACAATAAGCAGAATACATAATCACCAAGTTATAAAACAATGTGATACAAATAAATGATATTGTAGAATGGGCGAGTTTATTGCAGAAGCGATAATTTCCAACTAACCCATAAATACCTATAATAAATAAAACACTAATAAATTATAATAAATATATGTTGTTTTCCATTATTATTATTATTATATTGGATGATTTATTCGGCGCCGTTTAATGAAGTATCCATCTCAAGGGCGCGGGAAACTATGTTGGAAGAGCGAAGTCTTCAGCTTGCTCCTGAACGTTGTAATCGGCTCTTATTAATCATATTATTATGGTAGAATAATTCGAAGAACAGTTCAAACAAAAAATTCAATTTTCCAAGTTGAAATTATTGAAAAAAATTCTAATGATTTTCATCTAGTCTTTCAACTATTTTGGGTTGATATTTGGATTTTTTACATCATCCGACCATCTAGCCAGAGACTTCCCAATAATAATTCAGCCTGTTCTCGGTTCTACCTAATTCATACTATGCGTGTAACATTTATATTATATAGGTAACTACCCACGTATGACTTCAAAATTACATTAAACCTATTTTTTATCCAGCTAAAAGTTCGTGTATATATGTAGATATGTACTGATATTCATTCATCCAATCATTGTACGATGGAAGCAAGACAGCTACGATAGGTGATATAAAATTAACATAATATAGTCGTAACACATATGTAGACAATAACTTGTACAGAAATCCTTGAAAATAATTCTAAGGAATCATAGTTACGCATGTTCAATATAGTTTTCACATTTTACTATATTTTTCACACCTGCGTGAGAGAAATAACAAAGACATTTCTCAACAGACTCATCTGCACGACTAACATATTGTTATGCAAATTCCAATTAGTAACTAACAGAAATGGTATTCGGATCCTTACGAATGGGCTTAGGCTGGTTTAAGTGAACTTTAGCCATAATACGTATGTTGTTATCTAATTACATATTTAATTGGATAACGACATACTTACCGTTCTCGACTTTTCTACATGAAAATATTTTACACCAATTCGAAAATTGAATAACTCCGAGAATTTCTGGTTTACGATAGTTCGAAGGAATACTGAATCTCATTAATAGTTTATCATGGATACTAACATAAATATGCGTAACTGATAAAACATGTGTAACGATCCAAATAGGACATTTCAAACTAATGTTTGATAACGATTTGTAAATCGAAACTAGGTCACTATTCAATTAAATATTAAGTCAAACTAAAACCAATTGTGTTTTCTTCCATAAATACCTACATATCTAAAATAATAAATAAATTTCTACAGGTATACAGAAAATTTATATCTCAATACACATATATACCTACATAAAATATTATGTAATTTTAATAACACTAGTATCACAGAGTCGACATTGTAGATTAAGTGACCTGACATTATGTTGTAGGTAGGTACCTACATGCTAAACTTAATATGAAAGATCAAATAGTCTTTATATTGTATGTATCTACTTAAAACATAAGCTGACAACAATCTACTTATATGAATAAATTTAATCTGAAATGAATAAGTACTGTCCAATATATGTACATATATAATACGATAATATAAATATGAGTCAAAAGTATTGAAAATTTGGTATTCAAAGAATAAGAGAGTATTTTTATATAGGTATAACTGAGACACTATTGCTCAACTCACAATAGTCGTAATTACTTTAACTCATGGGCGGCCAAGCTTTTCAACGGCCGGGCCAAATTTCAGAATGAGATATCCTACCGGGCCGCACAACAATACACTCCATATATGGAACATTTGATAATTTTACTTCACCTTAAAATTTCTACCCCCCCGTTGCCAAATTTTCAAAATGTTGTAGGAATTTGAAATGTTCCAAAACTCCTCGGTTTTCTTTAAGAATATTTTCTCAAAATACCGCCTTCAAAAAAGTAAAAGGGTACTTGCACCGACTATTATTTAAAAAAGTGTGCATATACTGCATATGCTTCGCGGGCCGCACGTAGAAACCCAATGGGCCGCGGGTTGGCCACCCTTGCTTTAACTGGCCTATGGAGAACTCAATCACGATTCACCAATTCAATAAGATAAATACGTATGATTAAATGTATTTACCCAAACAACTATTGCTAATATAATTAGATATAACTAGACGGTATATTTAATATAATACAATCCAAGAGAACTCTAAATATTGTTACGTAAATACAAAACCATCATAACTGGTATTATCATTATTGAATTATAGCGCAACATGTCGCCTGTCATTTAGAATTACATTTGCCGTGAAAGTGTATCGCAGGCAGGCATGCGTTGTTATATGAACTTAACACATATTATAATATATTGTGCTACAATAACTTCAAAGTTGGATAATTATTGTAAAAATATACCCTCTCTATATTATGTAATCACATAATAGTACGACAGCGTGACAATCCACTCACTAAATAATACGTCATACAACAAACACGAGTCCCTCACATATTAAGATATATTATGTACCTAAGTACATAATTATGTTGATATGAAGCGATTATGAGAGATCTATTTTATTCTCAGTGAGTGTTACGTAACAGTGGGTTTATCTATCACAACAATATTTATATGTAATAACAAAACACACTAATGTTGTCTATTACTATCCGTACCATTATTAAAACTGCTAGGTAGACTTTCTAATGTGACACTTTTGTTGATAAAATGATTTCTCACGCAATACAAACAATGACGGCGACGTAACTTAGATCGAATAAAAGAAAATTAAGGAAAATCGTGTTTTTATGATTTTCTACCTACTTTAAAACGCTTCGTGTTCTTTAATTACATCTTAGTAGTTAAAGAACGTTATTTAACTATTAATAAATATTGTAAGTATTATGATAATAAAAAGGGCAAAAGATAACACAATACCAATACAATATAATGTATAGTGTACTCAAGCGTAATAATATTCACAACAGTCGACAAAGGAACAAATTCAACTCTAAACAATACTTATAGTAGTTACTTATTGTATGGTTAGTATAATAATTATTTATACAGCACCAAGGACCAGATATAATTATTTAAAACTAACAAGGTGTGTAAACAAATTATTGTAATTAATCATTGAAATATCTTAGAAAAGTCATATTAATTTATATTTACTATGAGCTGTGACGAGTTTTGATGTGCGAAATCGTAGAGCACCTTCGATGTTAATACATAGGTGGTAGTGAGTAGTGATGTAACGAATGTGTGATTTTGGATATTCGCGAATGCGAATAACGAATATTGACTTGCTCAAATATCTACAATTGCTCAAACATTAAAATTTCTACCCCCCCCCCCATCGTCGAATTTTCAAAATGGTATAGGAATTTCAAAACTCCTCGGTTTTCTTAAAGAATATTTTCTTGCAGTACCTTTCAAAACTCCTCGGTTTTGAATATTTTCTTGCAGTACCTTTCTCTACAATGTACCTACCGGGTAAGTATCCGGTACTTTTACCGAATTACCGATACTTTATTACCAAAATAATATTCGCAAAACATTCGCATATTTTTTTGCGAATACGAATGCGAATACTTCGAAATATGCGAATATTCGCGAATGCGAATACGAATATTCCTTACATCACTAGTTGTAGTGAGTAATGAATTTACTCAAGTACCTACATAAGTTTGGGTAGATGGCGCTCTTGCAGCTGCCTGAAACCCACAACTTCTCTTTCTTTTAAATTCAAAATAATAGTTAATCAATTAAATTTTTTTTTCATTCCGACTAAAATACAGTGTAGTTTATTTAATTATGTTGTTTTTAGTGTTTACTGTGCTAAAGTTTAAATAATAAATTGTAAAAATAGAAACATACAAACTAAATCTAATCAAAATTTGTGACGATAATATTTAACCAAATTTGTATTATAAAAGTAGTAAAGAATAAATTATAATGTGAAATAATAGTGTAAATGCGCCCTTGAGATGATTTGGATCATGAAAACGGCGCAATATAAATTATCCAATAATAATAATAAGGTAATTGTGAGTTGAGAAAATCTGGTTTCACATAATTAATGTCAAACCAGATGATTCCACAACAAATCAAATCTAATTGATAATTTGAACTTTTCAACCTTCATATAATATTATGTAACATTTACATGCAGCTGATCTGCTGGCTACCCCACTTGTGGGATATGCCGTGATGGTATAGTAGTAGTAGTATAGTAAAACAAAACCATAATATACGCACTTGCAAAAATTATAGTATACGATATTAAAATTATAATTAATATTTGAAATGAAGTAGGAATGTTTTATGAACTAAAAAAGAGTATTGACGAAAATGATTTTAATATATAAAAACATTATGGTTATGAAATGGTTATCTACATACTAACAAATTAGAAAACAATGCCCATTTTATTTCTATGATTGTTTCAACACATAGTTAATTAACATAGGAATGATATAAATTAAGAAAAAGGCCGGAATAAAATATTTCCCTCCACAATAAAAGTTAATAAATTAACCCTATCTTAGTTTACTATCAAAAAAGTCCGAGGCAAAACCTATTGATAAATTAAACATCCAGTGTCTGTTGACATGGGTAAGAATATGTGAGAAGGTAATTCTTAACATAGCACTTACATAGGGATGCAAGTACAAGGGTTATATAGATAATTATCATCATTAATTTATAAATTTATAATTTATAAGTATTATTAAAAAATAATGAAATTCTTGAGATTATGAAACAAAAGAGACCTCTTCCCTTTCTTACTGTCGCTAGTTATTAATAAATTGTATTTAGTTTTTACATGCATATTGTTTTATCCATGCCAATAATAAAAGAAAACAGACAAACAGGAAGAGTGGCATGTATTTTCACTAAATTGTAGATATTAGTTATCTTATACATGTTTAACTTTTTTTTCGTATCCACTTATTGATATCAAATTTTAAATTAAAAAACTTGTAAATTTTATGTATAATTATGTATTCAGACATGTAATAGGCTTATGCCGTGAATTTTTGTAAAATAAAATAAAATAAAAAAATTATGATAAGTACTTCAGAATTTTCAATAGTGTACGTTTCACATGAGTTAATGTTTATAGTATCCTAAGAATGTTATAGGTGGGTATGTCTTTTGAGAGGTTATTTTTATGAGCTGATTCCATTACTATAAATGAGACATCGGACCACCTTTGGGATCTCGGAAGGTGGTCCCGATGGTAAGTATTTATCCCGTTTCACCATCTTACCAGTGCTATTTAATTCAATGAAGTGAGCAACTCAATGTATGTTTTCAATACAGTATTAGATGACCGCGGAACCATTGATCTTAGTGTATATTAGGATGAAAATATTTACACTAAATGTATATTAATATTATTAATTACGAATCCGGTATACTTATTAATTGCACATACAAAAACGTATTCGACAAATCAATAAATTAATAAGCACGAATTGGAAGAGTGCACTATTGAAACGTATCCACCATGTTCTTTTCAGACAAAGTGCAATATTATAAAATAAGATGTAATGTGATATTTCAATACAAATTTTCCTTTGAATGAAGCGTGAAATAATGTGTGAAAATGTAGGTCTCTGTATTGTATTATGTGTGCGGGAAAAAATGTATTAAGTATGTCAATAACGACTCCCATTTTGATTACGAATACTTCTCTATACAAGCAAAAAATAAACAATAATTATTTTAGTATGCAAAATTGTAAGAATATTTCGCCATCCGCCCACTGAATAATTTGCTTTGACGTCAAGAAGCGATTGAAGAGGAAAGCAATAGGTACGTATCAATAGTACGAACATTGCATTTTGGTATTAGACTATAGTAATCACACAAGAAATACGTTTGTATTTATATTCGTTACTGAAAAATATTATTTTATGAATCTAAACACTTTTTACAATAGTCATAATAAAATGTTATTCAAGAGTTTAAGAGCCTGTTATCAAATATACATATTTTTATTTAGTTTTGGATAAATTGGGAACTTTTAGGTAATAGGTATGTAACATAATTGTCGTGACCTATTTAATTATAATATTTATTTGATGTGGTTATCCACATAATAATAATAATCCCTACTTAAATGGAATATTCATTTATTCTAGTTATATTCACTTCACGATGACAAAATGTGAAAAGAGCATTTCCGCATATTCACGGTAATTGGACCGAATCCAATTTGAAACATAATAATAATGAAATATATAATCGACAGCAAATAATAATGAATATCTCTCGGCCACGCTTCATCCATCAAATCCTATTGGCATGGTGCGATGCGGTGTGTTCCGTCTATGTGACCCGTGCCCGTGGACTCTCAGTAACTACATATTTAAACTTTATTAGTACTCGTAGATACATTTATTATTATACATAGTAGGGTTAGTACGCACTACGTACCTACATTCGCAAGATGACATACCTATCCAATATCAACAATACAATCAGCTACATTGTGAGCACACTCACCTTAAATTATATTTATATCTCATATTCACTAACACCTACATTGTACATTATTTTGAATACCAAAGTAACCGAAGTACATCGCTGTCCTATATACTAAAATAACCGTAAGTAAGGATTATTCTCTCGCGCTGCTAATCAGGAAGCAGTACTTGAGTTCAAGAAACGGAATATGGACAACGATGTTAAAAAATAGAATTCATACAATACAATCCCATAACTCGTAAGATATACATAATATCTATAACTAGAATAATATATTCATTAGTTGTCAACCACAATACTTCTGAAAATTTAGTTGTGATAAAATAAAAGACCTAGAAATTCATACATTATTAAGAATACATTGTACTCAATGATAGGCAGTCACTTTAATTTAGTATCATAATAAAACCCAATACACTTGCTTATATTATAGCAAAATGTAATGATACTACAAAAGTACTTAATTAAGTACTACACAAGACAAGCATTAAGACAATAGAATACTCATGTAAAGTATACAATCAAAACGCTCTCTACAACAACAATAACAAAATTACACATATCAGACGTATCTCTATCTATCTAACATTAACATATTAAATAATACATACATACTATGAAACTCAAGTACCTACGTAATGATATATTTCGACATAGCAATAGCAAACACTGCAAACATGTCTGCATGTAGATAATATGTAAATATATTTGTAGAAATACATGCAATACTGATAATTTATTGTATTTCTCATAAGAGCTGGTAACGATATGCATAAGTAAAAAATATGTCTGAGAAGAGTGAAGAACAATAATATCCAAGTATTATACATTGTGTAGGCTACATCTACACCCTTGTGCAAATTAATGTGGACAAAACATATTTTTTCATACTGGAATAGATTATGCTTCACTTTACATTATTGCAACACTAGAAACAGCTGTAAACGTCATTTAAGTGTCATTTAGTGATCAGTTAACCTCAATCTTGCACGCAGGCAAATTGTTGAAGGAGTATTTTACAATTTTTTTATTGTTTCGAATTTTTGGGGCTACGTCTTAGATTTTGTGTCTTTTTCTTTAGTTTTTAGAGACAGTTTTGGTATATATGAGCAATGGATATTTCAATAGAAGTTCGTTCTAAGGTTATTACACTGTCTGAACATACTGAAAAGACTCAAAGGCAGATTGCAGAAGAGTGTGACATTAAAAAGTGCAGTTAACAAACTGATCAAACTCCATAGAGAAAATGGCTCAATTTTGCCTCGGAGACAGGGAAAATGTGGCCGAAAAAGAAAAACTACTAAGAAAGAAGATATTTTATTGTTAAGAAATAGTAAAATAAACTCCACAAAGACTAGCAACGACTTACAGAGAGAGCTGGCTGTCACTGGAACAAGTGTACATGCCTCGACAGTACGCCGTCGCCTTCTAGAAGTTGGGCGAAAGGCTCGAAGACCCCTTAAGAAACAACTCTTGACTGTTGTGATGAAGAAGAAAAGGGTGGCTTGGGCACAGAAATATAAAGGATGGACCCAAGATGACTGGAAAAAGGTGTTATTTTCAGACGAAAGTCATTTTTTTGTACAGGGCATGCGTCATCAGTTTGTTCGCCGGTCCGATGGTGAATCACTTTCACCAGCTCATATTCAGCAGTCAGTCAAACATCCCGTGAACCAAATGTTTTGGGGTTGATTCTCTTTTAATGGAACAGGATCATTATTGCCTATAACAGGGATGATGAATAGTGTAAAATATGTAAAGGTTTTGCAAGATAGAATGGTACCTGAGCTCTCAAAAATAAATATGGATAACTCAATTTTCCAGCAAGACCTGGCACCTTGCCATGCATCAAAGATTGTAAAAAAATTCTTTACAGACAATGGGATAAACGTTTTGGATTGGCCTGGCAACTCACCAGACCTCAATACAATTGAGAATTTGTGGTCTATCTGTAAGACAAGGCTCAGAAAGATGGACTGTACAACGAAAAGCAAGTTAATTGAAGCTTTGATCGAAGTGTGGTATCGGGATCCAAAAATCCAAAACAACTGCAAATCGCTGGTAGAATCAATGCCAAAACGCATTAAGATGGTGCTGCAAGCCAAGGGTGGACATATCAAATACTAATTTATATTATTTTGTACATGAATGCACTTTTTGTAAGAATAAAACACATTTTTAAGAAAAATTTATCTTGTCCACATTAATTTGCACAAGGGTGTATATACTTACATATCAAGTACGTCAATAACTGGGCCATTCAAATGTTTGCTGTTAAAACACAGCTTTTTCGTGGAGTACCTACTAAATACATCATAGCATGTACACAATTATAAAGAAAAATAGTCCATTTGCAATATTGCCACATACGAATATTATATCGATAAATTTATAAGTGTAGATAGCAACATCGCCAAACGTTACTCAATGATAAAAAATTAAAATTAAACAGAGAGAATTGACGAAATCTAAAGCAACAAAATATCATTATCTCCAATACGATGATAGAGACATTGAGAATGAATATTGTGTATTCATATATCAACTTATTAAAATATCCACAACAACACTGACTGAAACGTCGTCAATTCTGAACCATATAGATACGCTATTCTATACAGAATGCTGAAAGGAATAGTATAATTAATTTATTGTTCCTGACTTCATCATAATCGGTTGAAACAAGTTAGATACAGACTAAATTAAATCTACTCAAAAGGTGATATTTTAAGATAACGATATCGGTGGACAACGAATGTCATTATTCTGTTATAGACTGAGGCGCCGACATTGTATCATCGAGTGCATAGGTATAACTCAGACCTTCTTGCCCACAGGAGCCAACTATATGGACCATTTTATATACAGTCCGTCCAATCATTCACCGCTTTACGTTTGCCGAGTAAAACAAAATTGAGGAATAATACAAACACTGTATGTTATTATGTTGGTAGCGTGAAATATGCATTGAATTATCGATATCATGAAATCAACATATGTATTTTGCAAAAGAGTTAAACAAGAAATGCTACTTAATAGAGCAAGCAATAGTAAGATTTTATCAATCAATCATAATATAAGGTAGTATGTAACTCCTTTAAATTGACTTCCAGGTATATACTGTAGTCTGTACTTCAATAATATTATAATGAACAAACTCAATCATAGTGAGGAAAAACGATAAAGAACACAATGCAACAAAGCGATAGGTATATTCCAGTACATACGATATCCTATTACCTTTTATGGTTTATTCAATTACTTTTTGAAATCGACTTATTTTATCGAGATGGATATTAAGCTTTTATGTTACATGCATATTGCATACTGATTAGTGATGTAACGAATGTGTGATTTTGGATATTCGCGAATGCGAATGCGAATGCGAATATTTGTTGCCGACATTCGCGAATGCGAATGCGAATAGCGAATATTGACTTCAAAATGGTATAGGAATTTGAAATATTTCAAAACTCCTCGGTTTTCTTAAAGAATATTTTTTGCAGTACCTTTTTCCACAATGTACCGGGTAAGTATCCGGTACATTCGCACAAACACATTCACACTTCACTGATGTATGCAATAACAATACAAAAAAAAAACTCTAAAAAAAGAAAAATCAAAAATTTAAAAAACAGACTAAAAATAAATACTATCCCAAACACTTCACATTTTATCAAACATATACATTTTTTTTAAGTTTATTTCATCTTATTCTACTCTCAACTCTCCTTTCTCACAAACCTGACGTAATTGGCACTTTAAAATTCTATAAACAGGGTTTCTTGAGTCTTCGTTTTTGTTTTTTTTTTAAATGTAGAACGGAAAACAAGATCTTGTTAAAGGAAGCATTCTAAAGTTAATCCTATCTAAAATATTAGGCACATCGTATTCGGACAAGCACATTTTTCTCAGGTTGCATGCATCCAGCAAAACTCTTTTTTATTCCAATTTAGGCAAATCTTTAATAAATACAGGATAATGCAATCTCTTCCCAACCAAACGAATGAATTTAGACTGAGTTCTCTCAACTTGATCGACATATTTTTTTAAAATGTGGATTCCATTCAGAGGAACAGTACTCCAGCTTGGAGCGAATCAACGATAAGTACAAGTACAAATACGATTCATATAACTTAAATGACTTTGTAGATCTCAGAATAAATCTCAGTATTATATTGCTCTCTTCGATAATTTTGTTCACGTGATCATCAAAGTGAAGTTCAGAGTCAAACACCACACCTAAATCTCTAATCTTATGTACTTCTTTTAAATCATGATTATGGATATTGTAAATTTATCGAATTTTGTTTCTATTTTTGGTAAAAGAGATCAGATTACACTTCTCTAGATTCAAGTGCAAGTTATTTCTGTTACAGTACTCGTGTAGTCTTCCCAAGTCCTCGTTAACCATTTCACAGTCAAACAATAATTGAATTTGACAGTATATTTTTAAATCGTCCGCAAATAATAGAAGTTCTGAGTGTTTAAAGCACTTTTTTATGTCGTTTATGAATATCGTGAAAAGTAAAGGACCCAAAACAGACACCTGAGGGACACCAGATGTAACACTGACACTGTCAGATGAGTAACCGTTAAGTTTAACTGTCATCAATCTATCAGAAATATATGAGTCAATCCACCTTAGAAGATTCCCATGAATTCCATGAAATTCTAACTTCTTAATCAAAAGTCGATGTTCTACTTTATCAAATGCCTTTTGAAAGCCGATATAAATGGCATCCAACTGTATACGATTGTCCATAGCTGAGAAAAAAAAAACAGATTTGTTACTGTCGATCTTCCACTCATGAATCCATGCTGCTCTACAAGAAGATACGGCTTCAGGAAAAAAGTCATTTCTTCACGAACAATACCCTCAAATATTTTTGAAATAGCTGAATTGAAATTGGTATGTAGTTACGAACGTCCGATTTGCTGCCAGATTTAGAATCATGTAAATTATTCAGTGAAAATACAGAACCAAAAAACGACGAAAACAAGTTCGCAATTCCCTCTGGATCGCTCGAAGTCTGGTCACCGTCACCCGTTACCCTTGGATAGCTTCTAGATTCTTTAAGGGAATTCACGAACGAAAAGAAAGACTTGACATTGCCCTTAAGTGACTTCTCAGTGTTATTAATAAAACACCTATAATCGTGATTCTGCGACAACTTCAACTGAGCTCTTAGTTGAAAAAATAAATTGTAGTCAGAATCATTACGGTTCATCTTCCAATTACGCCAAGCCTTGGACTTTCTCTTAAACAACAACACAGTTCTA
This sequence comes from Athripsodes cinereus, assembly GCA_947579605.1. Classification (NCBI taxonomy): domain Eukaryota; kingdom Metazoa; phylum Arthropoda; class Insecta; order Trichoptera; family Leptoceridae; genus Athripsodes; species Athripsodes cinereus. The sequence continues at coordinate 14,615,162 of OX388310.1, forward strand.
TTAGAGAACCATTTGGGAAAATTATTAGGTGCCACCCTCTTCATAGGTGTATGCTTCTCAATTATTGGCAAAACATAACCATAAAAAGATTCAACCATCTCATTCACCGGTCCGTTTCCCAAAACGGTGACCCAATCAACACTTTGTAGTTCAAAATTTATTTCCGAAAAGTTTGACTTAAAGTATATCAATTTCTGGATCATATTTTGAGACAAATTCTCAGCAATTTCAAATTCATAATCTATCAACAGTGGAGGATAGTGTGAATCCTTACCAATCAGTGGAGAGTCACATCTGGTAACAGAACACGGAATAGTTGAAAGAACTAAATCCAAGTTAACTTGATTGCTGTTATAAACTCCGTTAGACTGAAACATATTGAGAAAAGATATAGATTCTATCAAATACTGCGCAACAGGACCCGAATAAGAATACGGAACAAAGATTGACTCAACATCGGGGTCTTTTTCCATTGGATTGTTGGGATATTGAAGACAAATATCCGTTTTGTCGTAATAGCTGATTAAACGTTCAGATATACTTTAAAAAAAGATGTTTTAAGTATCTATGGATGTGGAAGACGGTATATATACTACACCTAGTAGCGATGAGCATTTTTCCATGGAACTATGTGTTACCGATGAAAAACGAATACTGGTAAAAAAACTTTCACCAATATCATCCCAAACAAGAGTGGGTGAACATCCTAGTGTCCGATTTACAGCAATTAAGACCCCACCTTCATCCCTTTTACCACTCAACATGAAATCCTTATCCTTCCGGTAAACTGTATATTCGTTTTCAAAAAGTTCGCTATCAAATATCCCACAATTTAGCCAAGTTTCCGTCAGAACAATCATATCATAATTATTTGCAAATAAGTTTGCTCTAAACTCCTCGATCTTAGACTTCAAGCCCTGAAAATTCTGAGAGAATACTTTAGTGTGGTTCACCTTGTAGTATGATATAAATATTCCCTAAATAGAATATAAAATTATTGTAGGGCCCTATACTCATAGCAGTTGTACAATACTTAAAACAAACATATAAATTAAATCTCCACAAATGCATACTTCTCCCAATAATAATAACATCATCAAGCAAACGAACACATGAAACAATACAACAAATGCGGCCAACACGGAACAGACCAGATACTTTATTACTAAAATAATATTCGCAAAACATTCGCATATTTTTTTGCGAATGCGAATGCGAATGCGAATACTTTGAAATATGCGAATATTCGCGAATGCGAATGCGAATGCGAATATTCGTTACATCACTAATACTGATATAGACTGTTATACATTCATAGAAACCTACCAACATACTATTATATTATTTGTATTATAATAGGTACATTCTCACAAAAGCAAGAGAACCGGGAGAACTTCCGTCGCGGTGTGAATCGGTTTCCTTTGAGTAAAATATTGTCGGATAAAAATGAATAAATCGCATATCCTGTAGAGGAAGCGAAGTGGTATATAAGCGTGGTATAAGTACCTATCACAAAAACCATCCAAACGAATACTACGACTAGAATAAACTTAGTAAATAGTCTAATCTGTTTTAACTTTTAATTCATTAAAAAAACTATGCGAATAATTATAGATACCCACCCAATCATATGCATATGACGGTATATATACCTACCTAATGTAATGACTACATATAATTCTTCATAATATAATGATCCACAATGTCTAAAGACTGATATTGTGGACATTTTGGAAATCATTATTTCATTTATTATATCATTATGGTCTCATATCGATCACATAATATCACTGAATACAAAATCTAACTTAAATTCAGATTTTTTAATTCAAACTCAGGATCATCATGAGAAGCGTTAAAGACGTCACGAATAATATTAAAATATTTTCATTTCAATAATTCAAGAATACGTTGGCTCATGAGATTGACATTTCTATTACAATTTCGATAAAAAAAAACTCTATCAACTATAGCTAAGCTATTTTTTGCCAAAATAATTCCAACTTTATTCTTAGAAATAGTAAGTTAAATCATAAATAATATCCTTCCATCTTTCTTACGCAGGTAGACAGATATAGACGTATCTATGTACCTACTTGTATACATTATAATATTAAATAGCATCCAAGACCGTTGAAGGCTCGAATAATTTTAGTGAAAAACATCACCTATATCTTATATATCAATCATTTAATACCTAAAATATATTATTAGTTATATTATATGATACTGCGTACATTGTGCTGAGAACACAAACCGGAAGGATCATTGTTCTGTGAAAGAAAGCAATAATTGTTTTTGCGTGAAAAACAGATAAGAGCTGTGAAATACTTTATACAAAATAGAATTTAGCACTTAAATAGAAGTAAGCCAAATACAAAAACTATCAATTATGCTATTGTGCCTCCAAATATCGGTGTAAATAACAACGAATAACTATTATTGTTTGACTACATCGCTATAAATGAAAAATTGTCGATTGAAATGTATGATTAAACATCCGGATTGTACGCTACATTTTTGTACTGAGTAGAAATGTACTGAGTAGAAAACTGTTATCGAAACGATAAGCACTAGGAACTAAATGCATTAGGAAAAGTCTTTGGCTTTAATATGAATACCTATGTATGTATGTACTGTAAACTTACAAGTGCATGCATCGCAACATCGTAAAGCACATGGCTAGAGACTAATGGCAGTGGCGTATTGTGTCTTTGCTATAGAAGCAGCGCGTGCAGTGTACATCGCTGATTCAATAAATTTACATAGATTCTATATTCTACATTAGATACACGTACATGATTATGTACATTACTGGTAGTACATAGAATGGGTCGTATTGAGCCCAGGGTGATCACTGATCGCTGATCAGTCAGTAGAGCGTTGCAGCAGCTGATGTGAAACAGATAATATAAATGGACCCACTTATGCAAAATAATAGATCCGGCCATTCATGAAGTAGACATAACGTAAGTGCCTACCTTACGTTCGGTTCAAATAATCTATCTATCCATTATTATCGGTTCAATACTTACATAGGGTTTTTTTATGACAGCAATGACTAGATATAATTAGAATCAAGTATTTATTATTATTAATTTAAATAAAACACTTATTTGTAGTATATCCACGGTGACTTTTTATTGGACGCGAGCCGGCTTTCAAGAGCTTCCGCTCTCATCATCAGGCCGGCGAAAAGTCATCACTTTTCGCCAGCCTGATGATGAGAGCGGAAGCTCTTGAAAGCCGGCTCGCGTCCAATAAAAAGTCACCGTGGATATACTACAAATAAGTGTTTTATTTAAATTAATTCAACATGAATTTCCACCAAGTACCGTCGGTTGAAAATATCAACTTTATTTATTATTACTTATAATCCTACACTAAAATCATCTTATAATAATATCATTACGATAATGTGAACAAACATCGATCTATCATGACAGTTATAGAATTAGGTGGTAGCATAAAGGAAAAAATGACAGAAAAATAAGAATTTAAAAGTAAAAAAGTTGAGATCAGAGTAACATAAATGTAAATATTTGAAAAGTGATTCAACAACGTTCGCATTAATTAGCATACTAAATAATTGTCAAAATATACAAATGAATCAATTGGCTGTGGTATTAATAATATGAGATGGTAATAAAGAAGATGAGAAGAGTTAAGTAATAATGGTACACTATGGTCGCTCACTCGGAGGCAGTAACGTGGTACACTTACATAATACTGGTTAGTAGTGATGGGCGATAGTATCATATTTTACAATCGAAATAATCGAAGTCGTTCACAATTCACAATCGATATAAATAATCGACTTCGCTTGTAAAAAATAATCGATATATCGAAGTAGTATCGATTATTTGTAGCGCGATATGAATAACACAAACATCGATTATTTTGAAGTCGGTTATTTTCGTATTATATTCGGAAAAACGAAGTACAAAACTATCGTCAACGATTCAACGAAACGTACGCATCTATTCCCCTCTCACTTCCTCACGCTTTATTTCAGTTTGTTTTTATGCGTTGAAGGATGCGGTTGTGAAATGTGAATGCTCACGTTCTCATATTAATATTGCCTACAAAATTGTTCAGGTAACTACGCGAGTAGTGTCTCTCTTTTTACTAAGAGATCTTCTACTTGTAGACAGCTTAATAGTAAAACCTAGTAACGCTCTTTAAAAGATATTACATATAATCTAACGAAGAAATTTATTAATCAAGTAAAGCAAAGTATTTTCGGAGAATAAGCAGACAATGTACCTACTTCTACTCGTCAACTTATTTTTACGTGAACTACTTAAATACCGTACCGTACAATAAATAGACATCACTTACATCTGCTAAACAATAAAAATATGTAGGTATAGTAATTTTGTATTTATTATAATTAATACTTGTATTTGTTGCTATCCACTCATTTTCATTAGCTTAGTAATATAGCGGAAATTATATTTCAATCCATGTTCGGGAGTATTTTAGGACCTAGGTTATATGATTTTATATTATGAAACATTGTAATGCATGTATTTTTTTATGTAATTATTGTCCCTTATTAAAATAAAAATACGTATTGAATGTATACCTTTTATGTAATTGTTTGTAATCAATGTACAGTTAAGAATGAATGAATAAATAAATAAAAATAAAATCTTCCACAAAATTTTATCTTAGAAGTTTAAATTATTCCTAAATTATTATTTTCTGGCAGTTACTTGGTTTTCCTATTAGGTTATAAAAATTGCAAGGAATGGAGCGATCACTAATCATTTGACTGACTGCATCATCGTTGTGGTGTTGTCCGGCACGGCATCGTGTATGAATATAATATTGTATTATACTTATAGGTAGGTAGGTACCTAAATGCATATTGGCCATGGTTCATCCGTATATATCCAACTATACTTTTAGTAGCAAGTATCAACTTGTATTGAAATCGAATTCTAAGAACCGACTAACACGAGTCGAAGTCGAATTATTGAAGGGGTAGATCAAAAGTCGAACATTTATAATCGACTTGTGCAAGTCGATATATTATATCGATGTTATAATCGACTTATAATAATCGATGTTATAATCGACTTATAATAATCGATATAATAATCGATTAAAATAATCGACTTGCTCCGATACTATCGAATAATCGCATTGTTCTGAACTATCGATATAATCGAATCGTATATCGATATATCGCCCATCACTACTGGTTAGTGGTGTGAAGCAACGAGCAGGTTCCATCATCACTGTGTTGCATCACACATGACTACATTACGCAGATATACGTAGTTATTATACTCGGTACGTCACTAATACTATTCAAATATAGAAATCGCACATCACCCTTATAAATACATATAAGAGTTTACCATTCAACTGTTAAATACGGAGTAATTATTCTGATCATCTATTTAGGTTTCCGCAGACTATAGTGTACACTCTAATTCTGTTTACTACTTATTTTTTCACTTTTGACATTTTTGCGACAAATAAACATGATGAAATGAAAATTTGGTATTTTTTCGCAAGTCTATGATATTATTGCTACATAAAAAAAAATCATAAAAGTCCAAGCGTGTTGATTTAATACGGAATGACCCACTGATCGAGTCCCTTTCTATTTATGTCATCATGGTTGATAACGATTCTATGCACGCACATCACATCATAATATGGTAATAATTTAATGATCTTTGATCACCTCATGGGCGCCCTGATTCCTCCTGAACAGTAATGTTTTCAACACGCTCCTGAATGTGGTAATGTTCTAGGTCTGCTGATAGTCTGTTTCAAGCAGTCGGCCTCGCGACGCTGAAGCTCCTCTCTGCGAATTTGGAATTGTTTGCTCTGTTGGGTTCTACAGTTTTGTTGACAGCATTGGAAGCTAAGCACAGTGGTCGCTTCAAAGTTCTTTGTTGCCGTGCCGTAAAAGGTTCTACATTTTTCGAACACTTGAAAACTATCATTATAGAGTGGGAAATCTGTTCTTTACAGATGCTTCACGGCATTATTTCTAATTCTACGTTATATAGAATTGAAACTCTTTATAAATATTATAATATGAGAAACTGCAGTGTATTATTTATTGCGCGCATGCATTATAAATAATTATTAAAGAAAACCACTTAAAATAAATTACCAACTATTCACATCACAACAATACAAGTGCAACATCTATCAGAATCATTACGGTTGTCCTATAAAGGTTAACCGCTAGTTCGTATTTAGGTACACATACCTACACCTAATTATTTCAAGTACCTACCTAATTACTTCTTGAGATCAAAGTCAAATATACGTGCATACTTGGGTACATACTTTATTTCACCTTTATTATACCTTAATGGGTATCAAATATTATTCGTTAATTTAATTTATCTACATTTGCTTACACAACACACTAATAAAGAAACTAATTAACATTTATGGTAATTATGTAAATTGAAAATACCGATTCCGCCAAACTAAATATTCAATAATTAATAAATTGAGTTGCAATAAAATAATTTTCATGCAATTATAATGAAATTAACTCAGTTAAACAAGATTATTCATTGTACTGGTGTATAAATACTGTAGAATTCCATAATAATATACGATAGTCAATAGACCAGCTGCACGTAAAAACATGCGAGCTGTCTTCTCCGAATCAACAAAAATTAAGGCAGAAATATATTTTAAAAAATAACTTACGCTACAAGTCCTCCAAGGAAGGCTACTGGTCCACCGCCGATGAGCCTTATTTTCCTGTGGCACGTATCGAAAAGAGACAGTCTCGGAGGGGCGGGGGGAAGCCCAATTAATGTGGCCGGAGCCCCCACCTGGTGGTGTGCGGGGGATCGCAGCATGACGAGGAGTAGACGATATTAGGAACTTGGGGGGCCGATGCAGAGGCCCCAGTCAGCGAGCTCGAGGGCAATCCAACATAATATTGTATATTCACACCGCACAACACAACACACAAATAATATCAATGTATCCCACAATGGTGCACTTGACTGGATCTATGATAAATATATTAGAACTTTAGATCATACCTAGCTTTTGTGTTATATAGGTATATTATGATCTAATGACATGAGAAGTATCACTTAAATCATAAACGAAAAAAATAAATCGCTGAAGTAATAATGATATTGTATTGTACAACCATTTGTGTTTATTTACTTAACACCTACATATAGCCTTTTAAACCCAAGTGAAAAGGCGTTCAAATGTATTTACATAAGTAGGTGCATTGTTTATTTTACTATTTATTATATTCCTTGATATTTTCTACATTGAATGCTTTCTACACAAACATTAATACTTGCCAACAAGACTGGATAAGCTTTGTATGTTTGTCCATTCGATGTACCAATAAACTTTATTACCATCGATATAAAATACATATAAAAGCAATAAACAATATTTTATAACTAGCTGGAGGAATACCTTTCTCGCCTTTTTTGAATATTAGTTAATGTTAGTTGCGAATAAGTTGCATATTATTATGATCAACGGTTCTACTGGGTTCGGCGATGATAAGCAACTGCCTTAACAACATGCCTTGAAGTGACCCAGTTAATGATTTATGTAAATGAATAATAATAGTTAATAGAGCCTGACACAATAATGCATATGTTCGTCCATCATTGTGTCTAGTATGTTACACCTAGAGTGAATTATGCCTTGTGCATATTATTACTACTTTTACTAGAACCCAATGCCACCAAAACACTGGGTTCATACATTTTTATGCATATTTTATTTATTATATATCGTTACGTATATATGTATTGTTACGCCATGTATAATCTTTTATGAATTTAAGGTAAGAAAATCAGTATTAAGTTTACTTTAAAAAATACCACAGGGAAACAAAAGAATATTCAGATAATTTATATAGGTATCGATGAAATGTACAATTTATGAAAATTACCTACTTACTACAAAATATGAAAAATACATAATTATGCAGATTCCGTAGCTACCTATATTTCGATTCTCAAGAAATTGGACTTTGTTTACGACAGAGGACATACGACGCAATTCAAGTGTTTACTTTGATGCAAATAAAATGGAAATAATGCAATCCTCGTAATCCACACATAAAATAATAAAACACAAGGAGTAAAATGAGATCAATAATAATAGGTATAATATTACCTAAAATAGCTGTCAAACGATGTGAAGATCTATTATTATAGTCATAGATTTAATATTTCTAAGATTTTTTATTTCCAAGTATGTAAAGTAAACCAGTAATAATTTATTATGTTCGTTTGGAAAAGGGCCACAGGCCTCCGGCGAGCTGATCAAAATAACCGCCTTCACGATTGTCGAATCTCACGGACTCGTGCTCCGCTGATATAATTATCTTTCACAATGAAGCGAAACTACAAACTCATTTCGTGGAGCATGGCTTGACTTATACGCTTCAACAATTATCTACAATCTGCATCCATCACAAAGGTTGTACAATACCTACACAATGTTGTATAAATTATGTATTGCCTATACTCTTACTGCAATGTACCTCTATATTGTATTACGTACTTATTGAATAAAAACATTAAACACAAAACCAAAATATCTAATATATATGTATTGAAAAGGAAAAATAATAAATATAAAGTTATTCACCAACCTATTACAACAAATCACTATACATAAAACAAAAATACTTCAGTCTTTCAAAATAATAAACAGCATGAATTTCGTCATAAACGCCGGTAAGTTGCACGTCAAAATGACAGTAAACGGTGCGGTATATTCTAAAACAGCCCACGTCTACCTTACGACACTCTCGAAAGCAAACTGCCGCAACACAGCCACAGCTGATGCGCGATAGTCGCGCACGCGCCTAGCTCCGCGCAATGCACTCTTCAGTTGAGTAAATTGGCATATCGTCGCAAGGTGACTTTCAACTCTATAATAACGCGGGTTTTTCGCAACAAATACTCTTTCCTTTATAACTCCTAATGCGTTATTCCCACGATGAACATGAAACTAAGTACTTTAATTTGAGACTTCTTTCATCTGCAGAGCCTTTTAATAATGGGAATTGTGGATATTACTACAACCGCTCGTATGTTTCTACAGCAGCTGATGATATAGGTAGACAGGTACATATACCTACACCACCTACAACAACTAACTATTGTTACTGTGTTTCCATTACAATATATACCTACCTACTCTTAATTTCAACTTTGATAATTAAATAATTATCTTTTTTTCCAAATGAATTTCGGACAAGGCTGAGATTTATTTAATAAAATAGAAATATCGAAATAAATAAAACAAGCGTATTATTCTACTAACGATTTAATCTGTGAGAGAGACGTCTTTCGTCTTATGAGGACATGTTTATTTTATTTATTTATTTATTCTTTACTGTACATTGATAACAAGCAAATTCACTCAAAAATACATTTAAAACAAAGACAATCATACAATCAATATACAGAGGGCGAGTTTATCGCAGAGGCGCGATTTCTTCCAACTAACCCAATTTCATGAAACTTTCACATAAAGAAAATCTTAAAGAAAGGAAAGAGGAGGTAAAAAAGGAGAAGAATATGTAGGAAAAGGGACTAGGATACAGAAGCCATATTTTGTGTGATAAAATGGTCCTTGACCGCCCGCTTGAAAGCTTGAAGAGTGGGGAGCAACCTTATCCTGGAAGGCAAACTATTCCAACAGCGAGCACCATGAACAGAAAAAGAGTTTGTAAAAAAGTTTGAGCTATGAGCTGGTATCGCCAGAAGACGCTCGCTATTGGATCGTAAGGGCAAGCAATGGCTCGAAAAATACTCAAACGTTTCCTTGAGATAGTATGGTGAAGACGTAGAGTATAAACAATTATAAACCAGTGATAAGACATGGAGATCTCGTCTTTGGCGCACGGTAAGCCATTTCAGTTTATTCCTAAATCTTGTTATGCGGTCAGATCTTTTCAGATCAAAGATGAAACGAATGCCAGTATTTTTTAACCTTTCCAGTTTAGTGAGTAATTCCAAGTTACAACCAACGTAGGCACAATCGGCATAATCAAGGATTGGAAGTAGATGAGACTGGACCAAAAGAGTTTTAATTTTCATGGGTAAGAACCTTTGCAATCTCCTCAGATTATGCATGCTGCAAAAGAATCTCCTCCTAACATTATTAACGTGTTGACGCCAAGAAAGCTCTCTATCCAGTAGGAGACCAAGATTCTTTGCAGTTTTGGAATAAGGGATTACAGTGCAGTCAATGTATGTATTAGGGATCGTTAGATTATTCAGTTTTGAGATTGAATAGGGGATTCCTATAAACATCGTTTGTGTTTTAGTAGGATTAAGAATCAAGCCGTTTTTAGTGGCCCAGTCAGAAACTTGTTGCAAACAATTCGACTTTTCATCAACAGCCCTTGACAGATCCTCTAACTTGAAGTGAGTATAGATCTGTAGGTCATCGGCATATAGATGGTAGTTACAGGGAATATGTCGCACGATGGGGCTGATGAAAATCGAGAACAGTAGAGGAGAAAGCACTCCGCCCTGTGGCACACCCGCCCTCAAATCCAAGCAGCCAGACTCAACACCACTTCGCAACCGCACACACTGAGTTCTACCTTTTAAGTACGACTCGAACCAGGAAATACAGGATTGAGATGCATTGAGTCGCCTGAGAGAAGCAAGGAGTAGATCAAAATCCAAGTACAGCAAAAATGATACAGTATAGGTATATAAAAAAAAACATAGAACCCAATTATTGTCCTACATCTGTTTCTTACAGGCCACTTGAAAACTTACAGAAAAAAATGGGAGGTTAATTCTTCGCTGAATGATACGCGAAATGATTTCTATTTATTGATTTAACGGCTATAAAATCATTGACATAAAAAATAAAATAAATAGAGAATAGAATATAGAATAGAATTTTATTCAATAAAATACTTTTACAGTTGCAATTATAAAATAATCAAATAAGAAAAAAATATTTCTAAGAATCCCAAAACACTGTCAAATGATTAATTACGTTTTATGTGGATGCATTTTCTTACAAACTACGTTGACCTATTCAAGTAGGAGATATTTATTTATTTACCGATGAAATATTAAAATCATATTTTTTTCTAGAGTCCTGTAAAAATAATAATAAACACTGTAGGTATGTTTTATCACAAAGTCAATTTAGATCAATTAAAGGCATATAAAACAGAAAAAAGGAGGAACAAAACACTGAGCACCTCCTGAAATGTCCAATGGATCCCAGACAGTGTCACTGGGAGAAATTCGTGGAACGAACTCATCTGGGGGGAGCTGCAAGAGAGGTCGTGGCTTTCGAGGAGGGAATGGAAATATAGATTTTAATGTTTTGTTATTTTTGTCGTTTGCTGACCGACACGAAAAGAAGAAAATAGAATATGAGGAAAACTACCCATATAAATGATTAAAAAATGTGAACATTGAGAACTATAAACCTATACCTAAATACATGTATATAAGTGAGTACTATCTACCATATAATGAGATGTATGAGGTAGGAATTCTAGAAGCCGATTATTTTGCGGATAGACCATGAGAAGAAAGGGGAACAAACCGTTCGAAGAGATATCGAGGAGCTTCATGCTTGAGGATGTTATAAAGAAGCACAGTATATGTACATTTCGAGATTTCTTTTATGATGGCTATTAGAGTTCTGCACGGAATTGAAAGATATGATCACATTTTTTAAGACCAAAAATAAAGCGGATGCAAGCTTTCCGTAGCCGATCCAACTTAACACTGAGGTCCTCAGTAGTATCTAGAAAGGCACAGTCTGCATAAAAGAGGATTGGTAGTAGAAAGGACAAAGCCATCATTCGTTTAGTGTCAATCGGAAGGAAGATTTTGCGGCTTTCCTCATTGATATGATCAGGTAAAATCAGGTGTTTTACATCGTAAATTCAAAGAGGAAAGCTTGCATATTTATTGCATACAGCTGATACAGCTGACGGCCTGCTGACTGTCCCATTTGTGAGATATACCGTGATGCGGTGATGGTACTACATTAATATCATAATTCATAATAACAAAGAAAATAAGGCCAAATACAGTGCGAACTAGAACTTAGGGCTGAATGTTCAATTAATACGTATCTATATAGGTATTCTGACAATAAAAACTAAGTCCATACTACATCAAATATTTTATCTAACAAAAAGCAAGGCACAATATAATATATTACTGGAACTATTTATCAGAACCTTTAATTAAATATTAACTTAAATAAGGCATAAGTAACATATGAATACTGGATTATTATCTATAAAGTAAAAACGTACATAAACAGAGACGTAGCGAGTTGAGAGAATGAATGCGTTAATTTATTCATGTACATTACGCATCGATACGCGCAGAAAAAAATGCTATTCATTAAAAAAAAAATATTATGTAACCCGGACCTTTAGTGTGTTTGGTACCTAGATCATCATAAAAAGATAATATGCTTAATTATTAGCCTAACCATAATGATACTGAGTATAGATATAAAATGTGTCACCTGAATTGTTCATGTAGTTAACTAACATCGATTACTGGTGATTTCTCTGTAACGTATGCATATAAAACAATATTGTTTAATGGCTAAATACTGTATTATGATACTCGATATCTACGTGCATATTCGGCCATGAAATTAGTAGTTAAATGCCAACTTTATACTCGATGTTAATAATAATATGTATACGAATGTGTTGTGTATGTATTATACTTTGTTAGTTGCTAAATACGATGTAGGTGAGTATCGCAGGTATAATTTATTTATTTATTTATTTATTTATTCCAACATACGGCGTTAGCCTTTTACATGTATAAAATATAATATATGACAGACACAAAAAGCACATAAAAGTAAATTCAAACAAGACAGAAAGACATAAAATATTAATGCATAATCGAAAACAATATAAATAAATTAATATATACATAATATAAATAGATCAATAATTAAAATTTAATAAATATAATTGGTATAATAAAATCAAATAGAAGCAATAAAAAAAAACATTATGACAACATTAAAAATAAATAATTAATTCAGAAGGACTCAGCAAAAACAATGAATAATGAATCTAAGGCAATAATAACAAAATTCAAATAATATAAAACATAAATATTGTAACAAACCATAGTATACAGATAATGATATTATTATTATTATTATGCGAACGGACGAAATCAATAAAGAGTGTTATAGTTGTTATAATAATATGTATTTTATTGCGTAACGTTCAAGTTCATTCAAATAAGAAGCGGTAAGTATCCACATCAGTATATTATTATATTGATACTTTGAATTTCATTATTATGACTCCTAATCGAGGTAACACGATACAGGTAGCGTGGAATTGTAATAATATTATAATAATTGCAGTTACAACTTATTACAAAGCACATTAATAACGTTTGCGTATGTGGTGCATTCTTTAATAATATACTACATTTTGAAATATATTTTTACCAACCGAAAAAATCTTTGTTCTTTATAAGATTACAAAGAAATATATTTACGACAATAAAATAAACACAACCAAAATCTATACATACAACTAGGTAATTTTAACCTGCAAGCGTGTCACGTAAAGTCGCAACAACCTCTAGATCAGTGGTTCTTAACCTGGGTTCGATCGAACCCCAGGGGTTCGGTGAGTCAGTCTTGGGGGTTCGGTGAAAATCATTTTAAAGGCAAGATATTTTTGCGAGTTGAAAAAAAAAATACTCCGATAATTCCTTCAACCGCCATCACAAGTTTAAAAAACAATGTTGCCAGTTTATTCTAACAATCCATATATAACATCTGGTTGCCAGTTTATTCTAACAATCCAAATATTACCATGTTTTGAATTTGTAAAAATCTAATTTTATTTTTCAAATTAGGAGGGGTCCGGTAAATGCATAATATTATGTAACTGGTGGGGTTCGGTACCCCCAAAAAGGTTAAGAACCACTGCTCTAGATAATTGACAGAATACTTTATATAATTAAGTTGGTTTTTGGGATCTTTGAATGAATAAATAATTATGTCAAATATTGTATAGTTTAGCGTACACTACAGGGATTTTAGATTAAAAATAAACATTAAAATCTGACAATGGAGCTAAAACTCTCCTTTATTTATGAAAATAATAAAAAGCAACGACGTTGAGTGACAGTCGTGACATTTTTTACTTACCTATTTGAAATAAATAGTATTCAGTTGGGTACAATCGGTCGTAAATGTCAATGTTTTAATATTTTCGTTTCAAGTCAAGCATACATAACATTACTGAATATACCTACAGGAACATTTTCTTCGTAAGGTGCTTTTGGTTAAATATTGTGGTTTAGTTTAGCACGCTTGCACATTATTTTCAGCAACGCAAACGAGGTTTATGGTAATTGATTCGATCCAAAAATGGAACCGTTAGTATAATCTATTTTATGTACCTAAGTAATTTACCAGACTGGGTAATTACACGTAAGAGAAAAAGTACACCACCGAGTGGTATGCAACAGAACTAACGTAGCATAACCTATAACCATAACATAATCGAGACTTATAACTTATATTATGATGTGTAAAATATATGTAGGTATTTTTATAAAGGTGTTTCCCATACAATAGTTATATACTGACACATATAACATGAAATGAAATATTATGGCAAGTGGTAACGTCACGCAAAGAACATCAGCTGATTGAAGTACGGGTGGGTGTGAATGTGCGATGTGCAGTGTGCTGTGCACTCAACTAAATCAACACATACATATATGAACATATATGTTTATACTTATCTTTCAGTAACCATATGCTGGAATTTGTTTTACTAACTCTATTTTTTTTTAATTTTATCTCTGGTGATAAGTAATGGGAATATTGGAAAAAAACAATAAATATTTTTTTGAAAAAGAATCCAATGCTTATTAAGAAAAATAAATCAAAACCAAAGTCAGTATTATTGTCGTAACTATATTTATTTAAATTAACTGTATTTGTTATTGCTGTGTTACATTTTATCATAGTATCACAATTTATTATTATATACCTATTGTTTGTATGCACTGATGCATCTTTTATGTACCTAGATATTAATTATCAATTTTGGTAATATTTATACTACATATATAGTATGAGTGCCTATACACCCATGTATGTTTGTATGAATATTGGTATTAGTACCTATATAATTAATCAATGAAATATTTAAATACGACAATAATTTAAATGTTTCATTGACTAACTAAGCTTATATTTTTATTGCATGTTTTTGTTTAATTGTAAAAACATAATGTATGAATCTTATTCATGTAAAAGGCTTAAAACCGTAGACGAAAGAAAAAACTAAATAAATAAAAACGGCTTATCTGCCAAAACGCACAAAATAATTGTGGAAAATTATGTAATTTAGGAATATACCATGTTTCGAATGTCAATAGGTTAAATGTGAAATCAACTAAAGAGTAAAAATATGCGAATATAACCGAGCAAAAATAAATTTCTACGGTAAAATTACGGATAGTGTCATTGACTCTTCTCAATTTCATAATAATCCTAGTTAATTTCTAAACGAAATCATTACGTTTCCGGTCATACGATAATACAAATCATTTACATAAGTGACAATACATTACATTACAATCTCATTGTGGTTAGCGAATAAAAGCAGTTAATTTACGTTTCATTCGTGACTACCAATAAAATTGATAAGATAAGAATCAAATCTACACAAAACGTGAAACTGTAAAGAATAATAACAATATTGTAACAATGTTTCAGTTATTCCAGATATTATTATTAAAGCAGCAATAACGTAGAAAAATATGTAACGTGTAATACTGTGGCTATAAATTATAATAGATAGAGTAGATATGCATATAAATGTACAATATAGCGATATTGTTACTCGTGGGAATGCTAACTGTGGAGGTCGATATTTGGTTACCGTTAATTTGTATCAAAGATAAATAATAATATGGTTGCCAAGTAAAGAAAGTAGCAAGAAGAGTGTTAGAAGGAATGGCGTGTTGTTGTGTGGTATATAAATACACATACCTATAAGACAAGGTAATCTATAAAAACATCATAACGTGGAAACAATAATAAATTATTACGAATCGAGGATTACGTTAAGTAATATTATAAAGAGCAAATATATTCTACCTCATGTAATGTATAAATCTAATTAATATTTGACATATGTACGTTTAACTAACTTTATAAACGAAGCATTAATAATCCAGGTTAACGAGAAAATGACCATATGATACGTAATAATAAACGACAGGTGACAAAATAATTAACATCTCTCATGTCACTGTATATAAACATAACGAAACACGGCTGACACCCACGACAAGCAGATGAATTCGAAGCGCATGACAAAATTATGTTGTCTGATATCATCTGCATAGAATAATAAATATTATACTAAAATAATCGTCGGCGACGCAATTTCTCTGAATATTTTAATGTCGTACATAGTAAAACTATCGAACGTATAAAATGTAAATATTAATAATACGTTATCTATGTTTAGGCACTTACATATTATTATGCCTTGAGTACTTGTATTATGTCGACAAAGAACAAAGATCAAACGTGAACAGTAACTGTGTTTCATAACTAAAAGCAACTCTAGAATACTTGTACCGCCTTCCAGTTTTTCTAATGTAAAAATAACATCTGAAACAAGAAGTTCGAGAAAATCAACATGAATATACATCTCTTAGCTAGAAAATAACTTACATGAAAGCTCTTACATACCTTTTCGTACCTAATTACATTGATGCCGAAAACAAGAATTGAATTTAGTAGAATTAGAATTAATTAAATTGGTTAGTAGAATTAAATTGAATTTAGTAGAATTAAATTGGAGTAAAAATAAATGGGAAAAAGGTCGACATGATTAGATATGCTGACGACATAGCACTGCTCGCAGACTCCGAGATGGAGCTGAACGAAGCCTTAGGGAAAATGGAAAGTATACTGTTGTCAAAGTACAACATGAAAATAAATAAAGACAAAACAAAATGTATGGTCGTTGGAAGGGAGGAAGCGACTGCGAACATTGCCATAAATGGAGTGAGCATCAAACAAGTAAGAGAAATCGTGTACTTGGGCAGCAGAATAAACCAGGATGGACGCTCTAAATCGGAAATTGTGAGCAGAATAAACCAGGCAAGGATTGCTTTTAACAAAAAATCTAAGATATTGGAATCCCCAAATATTGATTTAAGCGTAAGGAAGAACCTTACTAAAGCCTTTGTATGGAGCATTCTGCTTTATGGTTGCGAGACGTGGACCATCAGCAAGAGTGAAAGCGGACGGTTGGCGGCCTTTGAGATGTGGTGTTACAGACGCATGCTGAAGATCCATTGGTCGGAACACGTCGAAAACGAAGAAGTATTAACCAGGGTAGGCGAAAAAAGGCAACTTCTTAAGAGAATCAGCCAACAACGAGCTAACTGGATTGGCCACAACATCAGGCACCCAGGACTACTCATCGCCATTGCGGAGGGTAAGACCGAGGGGACAAATGGCCAAGAGATGCGTATATGGACCAACTGAAGAGGGACATGAACTGTGGCTCATACGTAGAGCTGAAAAGACTGGCTGAGAATAGGGAGGAATGGAGAAGAAATTCAAAACTCGTTGCAGACCAATCCAGTGGATTGTAACTCATTATATATATAAATTGGTTCAACCTATGTATGTGTATGCAACATAAGGTAGGTGGGCATTAGATATATCCAATACTTGACGCACGAGTGGTTTCATTCATAAGAAGCAATAAGATAATTAACACAAATTACAAGAAAAATTATAAGTCATACAAAATTTACTTTTAAGCTTTAGTCACGATAATAAGATACATACATACATAGCATTAGATGTGTATCAATATTTGGAATAGTCTTTATTAGTATTTTATGTAACAGCAATAAGCGATACACAAGAATGGTATAAATAAAATATTTAATAATAGGTATATGTACTTTGTCAAAATACAATGAAATACAATATCACGACGTAATGAGTAATTGCATTGTATGTAAATTAAAAGAAGCTAAATACCAACTGTAGGTATGAATGTATGTATCAAATGACTGAATGTATCAAATTTGAAAGTAGAATTTATTTACCTATTGATTCAACAATGAGACAAGAGTGTGAAACTAGCAGGAAACAAAATAAACTTTAAGATATTTATTTATTGTTGAAATACAAACTCGAAATGAATTACGCACATTGAATTAAGTAATTAATAAAAAGTGGCTAATAAAATGTTAGAAAACGATGTAAAAACACATTAACGAAGTTATCATTTGGTTAATCGTTTGGTTAATAAATGAATAAATAAAAAGTATCTCGAATTTGAGCCCACAACGTATTTAAGGTATATTTGGGTTTATAACAAAAACCCAGATATTTAAAAAAAAACTATATTTTTTGAAAAAAAACTATATCTTTACTAAATATGTTATCTATCTATCAAAAAGTATGTATGACAATATTAACACAAACGAAATTAATAGTTAGTTGCACTTTGTTAAAGAACTGAATCCGTTTCAGCAAATGTAAGGTAATTACAGTTTTTGATTAATATAAGTTTATATGTATTATTTTTGTTTATCATTGTTTATATGTTTATTTTATTTTATTTACATATGTTATATACATATGTTTATTTTATTTTGTCCGTTTAGTTTGTCTATTGGAGCTGTAATTTTTTGGACTAATGGTTGTTTATCTATATTGTTAAAGGCTTTGCCGTTTATGAAGGGAAATAAATAAATAAATAAATAGCCTCATACAGAACTTAATAGCAATGTTATTGCTAATATTATTATGTTTAAAAAATACCTATAAGAAAAATGTAAAAAAAATCAAGTGATAGAAATATGTAGCAATGTTTTCAATGTAAATAATTACCATAGTAGGTATAATTCGGAAATGAGAGTTATAAAATATTTGTCAGCATTTATTATTATAATTTTTACATCAAAATGTCACCATAATTTTATTTTCCCATTTACACTGACAGTTTCCTTCTGTTACATTAAAAAAAAATTAAAAAAAAGCACTGTAAAATTAATTAATAAGTATAGTGTTTCAATTAAAGCCATACAAGAAAATACGTTTCAATAACAAGATGAAAACTCAACTAGAATTAGGATATGTTTAGAATATTGCGTATCTCTTATATATTTCCCCAATTAATATCGTTGAAATTTTAAGTGTGCTTGGTAGAGAATGCAACCATAAAACGAGAGTAATATAGCTGAAATAAAATTTCTACTAAGACGTACCTTATAAATATAAATCTGATATTATTTATTATTCACGAATGGTTTCCTTATTTCAGCGCGGCGATGTCTTCCAGAGTGCACCACTTTGCGACATCTAATATGTAAGCAGCATGCTGAGAATACTGGCATTGAACTTTTCACCTTATGAAACCAAAGAGATAGACGCATTGCAGATTTAACTACCGCGAACAACAGTCGAAGCAATATTAATATTTAACAACAATAACTCGTAATATTTATTACATGTACATTAGCTACTCTACACACAACATACATAATTGAAAGTGAATGGTACAAAAAGAAAATACATATTTACAACAGCGGTAATTAATTGATTGCATAACAAGATGGATAATATGAAAAACTAATATTTTGTATTACCGCCCACATTGCTGTAGAACACTTAAGAACAATACACGTATCTATCTTATAATGAAAATTGTATAGCACGATACTTCATTTTGACTTATTTATGAAACTTCCCTACAATAATAATCAGGATGGTATATGGTGTGTTTAGATCCTTCAATTTTAATGTCTAAAATAATTACAATATTGAGTAGCAATTAACAAAGCGGAATAATTTCATACTCCCATTATTTGACACATTATGAACAAATTCACATACACCTTCAAAATTTTTCATCGTTTAAACCAGAGGTTCACAAACTTTTTTTTCTCATGGACCACTCTCAAAAATTTGCTGGTTCCGGTGGACCCCCTGTATTTCTACCCCCCGTCGCTAAATTTTCGAAATGGTATAGGAATTTGAAATATTTCAAAAATTCTTCAGTTTTATCACAGAATATTTTCTCACAGTACCTTTTTTTACACTGTAACGAGTATTTGTACTGACTATTGTTCATGTCAATATCTGGTGCTTTTACCGATTATCCGATACTTTAACTATGGATCCGCGGACCCCCATTTTTTAGTCACGCCATCGTGGACCCCCGTCGAGTCTCTCGTGAACCCCCAGGGGGGTCCACCTGGACCACTTCGGGAATCACTGGTTTAAACCATGTATACTTATTGCTCATTTGTGGTTCCTTGTTTTATTTTCTATTCATCACGTTGTGTTGTGTCTATATCTTGCAATGCTGTTTTTGTTCATTATAAACATTATAAATAAAAAATAGCATATCAAAAACCCAGGCCGTGAATTTAGAATACAAAAATAAAATAATTATTTTTATCATGAAAATAATATACATAATATTTATATCATGGACATTTATAGTGGTTGGTAACCAAATTCGTGGAAAACGTTAGGAAAGTGAAATAAAGGTTCAGTAGGAAAACAAAACGTGATTTAATTTAATGGACACCTATGTAATACAAGTGGGGCGAATGTCATAGTATTGTACCAACATGATATTATAACATGATCATACAACGGGGCAGTGTGTCATTGAGGATTTCAATTATCGGAAAAGTTCACAAGCAATAAAAGCTTTGCAAACATAATTAATGACATTAAAGAGAAACGGATAGTGAACAGACAAAATGTATTACTTGTATAACATCAATGTCACCGAGACAAGGAGAACACACAATACGTTATCATGATTAAAATAAGACTTACCCGATAGAAAATATTGTCGCAGATTAATATTTTTATGTAGGGTAAAATCACTTCGATGATAACGCAAGTATAAGCGATTAAACAGTCTACATATCATATTTAAAATGACTCTTGCAGGGATACGTTATCTTTATATTTGGAGCGAGCAATGTGATGAAGAGACGATTTCTTTTATTTATTTATTTATTCTTTTTGCACATCATCATTATATAATAGTGTTAACAAAACAATATAAAATTTAAAAAACTAGGACGATATGCAGTGGCGAGATTATCACTATAAAGTGATTTCTTCCATCTAACCAAGACTATTTCTCAGTAATAGTTTATCAATTTGAATTTATTTCTTTACAAAAAATCGATTAATATGTTAAAATACACAAAGACTAAATACAATGTTTAAAGAACAAATGCAACTAAGTATGATGTATTATTTACGTGACAATGAATCAAATCATGATGGATTTGGTATTATTAAAAAATGATTTATACAGGTATTCAGCGTAGTTACCTAATCGTTACGACAGTTTAAAATAAAATACCTACTCTAAGTACAAAAAGATTAGATCCGAGATCTCAGCACGTATGCAGTTGGGGACTCGTGCTGTAATGATATTACATACTAGTACAATTTATTCAGTACTTCGAATTTCAGTATTCAACCGAGTGGAGTTTCTGAGTACTGAATGGGTCTCCCACTATTTTCTATAATTTTTGAGAAAATATAATTAACGAGTTGATTTTGAGTAGAAAATATACATAGTTTCAGCAACAATGATATACAACTATAACAATGGCTGTAAATCAATATACTGGTAATTTGATGAAATTAATATAGAAACAATTATACCGTTCGAATTGCTACGGTACACTAACCTGAGAATAACTTATACTAAACGAATAAAAAAAAGAAAATTAAGGAATTTTTAATTTAAATTGAAGTCATTTTTTTTGTGTTCAAATGAGATCTCAAACACGATTTTAAACGTTTCTCCGAAACTCTTACTTGCAATAATATACAAATAAACTGTTCCAAATAAAATTATTAGTATTGATAATATTCTCGTGCAGACAACTATTATAATTTATAATGTATGTACATATGTACCACTGCCTAGCGGAGGAAATAACAGCGTTGTAAGTATGTAATTGCATGAACACACAACTTTACTGTCACGTACCTACCTATTATGCATTGCGTTAGATATACCTACAGTACCTACCTACATATATATTGTTTCCATGAAGCAAAAGAATAAAGAGGATCTTGTAAGGTACCGTGGAAGGACATCGGATAAGGATTTGATTCTGTTACTGGTTGACTACAGTAACAATAATAGTTGATTACAACAAAGAAGTAATATCTACTACTTAAACTTACATTAATGCGGCAAATTGTTTTAAATCACTGCAAAAACAGCGACATACATATTATATGTATTCGTTCATGAATCATACGTAAGTATTATTTTAACCAATCATAATAGTAATTTTACATCACTCGTGTATTGTATTAAAGATATTGTCAAGAATTACTTTTAAAAGGTGTAACAAATTATTACGACAGTATTAGTAAAGAATTTTCCGATAATATGCTAAGCCCAAAATATATATTATTACACGTATGAAAATAAAAACTATTAATTTGAGTAAGGCCCTAACAATGCAAGATGATACACACCTACATAGGCCTGCGAGGAATATTGCACTGTATAAGATTATCAATCATTCTTATTTGCAAAATAATGGAACCTTGTTTATATATCTAAGAGAATTAATATTAGGTGGTGGGTTTATTGGTAGTGGGATATAAAGCATAATATAATATAGTAGGTCCGTATACGTAACGTAGGTAACGTACACAATGATGACAGTGCATTGCAGTGTAGCGTATGTACAAGTACTTCACTCTAACTACTCGTATTATTAGTGGTACATCAGTGGAGCGCAAAATTAAAGGGAAAGTAGGAAATATAATTCTGTAGCTATTAATAATATAGTCTCTTTCTAACTCGTCTGCAGAAAAAAAAATAGAAAGCGGATCACGGACAACATCTGCATACTATTATTATTATCATAGTGATCATCATCACAATCTGCTGCTTCCAAC
Organism: Athripsodes cinereus; assembly: GCA_947579605.1. Lineage (NCBI taxonomy): Eukaryota > Metazoa > Arthropoda > Insecta > Trichoptera > Leptoceridae > Athripsodes > Athripsodes cinereus. The sequence goes on from OX388310.1 coordinate 14,638,154, forward strand.
TGTATGACATTGATACTGATGAAATGCATTCACTGATAATATAAATCATACCTCACCTACATTCTGTGAATAAATTTATACGTTTACATAAACGTTACTCTTCTCAACAATGCTCTTATCCATCGATCGTATAATTACGATGAAGGAATATTAAGGTATCTCGTGTATAAAGCTGGGATGAAACGCTTGCAAAATCAATAAAATGTAATTTAATAAATGAAAAACTTTTCGCTAGATTTGAAAAGTTTCCGCTACTATCGAACTTTTAATAAACACGTACTTCTTATAAAATTATTAGACTACTTTAATACGACGTGATTGGCAGATAGGATGAAAAAGTAGGGACGTGGTACTACATAAAGTAAAATTATGCTATGAGCACAGCTGGTACCTTTGGTATAATATTTACAAGGTTGAACAAAAACACAAGCGTGTGAAAATGTTTTTCTCGTTTTCTCCCTCGTCATTTACATAAAAGTAACACGAAACTTGTGTTATCTAATATCTGAGGGAACATTATATTCAAAGTAATTCCTTAATCTCTGACCTTATTTCCTACACCTACATTGAGTTGTTAAGCAAGAATAAATAAAAAAAAATGCAAATAACAATTAACATCACATTAATCTGCACCATTCGCATTTTACAGTTTTCTGATACGATGGTGCATCTACTTTTATATTATTATTAGAGACGGAACCATATTTATTTATTCATTCTTTACTATACAATAATCCCTGATCTCTCTTAAACAAGTGGATGGCCTTTAAAGATATACAATAATTACCACAACACATACAATTATATAGAGAAATGTATTCAAATTAAATAGAATTCATGTACAGAGGACGAGTATATCACTAAAGTGCAATCTCTTACAACTAATCCAACTACCGTCTTATAACTCAATAACCCCCCGATATATTAGGTGCACATAGATAAAATATTCTGAATAAAACAACACACATTTGCTTTATTATCAATGCTACTGCATTGACATTGAGACAGTACCTAGTTACTATTTTTTATTATTGAATAGTAAATTGCAATAATAATTATATAGTCACAAATGATAGTGCAATCTACATTTGCGTTTAATGAACTCTAGTATAAGTATACAATAGATTATACACACTTACACATAAGGTAAATAATATTATGTCCCCATGCACTTTATTTCCATTTACGACAATGTCAAAGAATTAATAAAGTTATAGTTCAAAAACGCGCTGCACGTTCAGATTCTGTACACACATCAATCTTAACTATAGCTAAATTGTTTTAAACCAATACGAAACAAAAGTTTCAGATTAGAGTTGATGAAATAAACCTTAACAGTTTCTTTTCGAGTAGGTAAATGTTAGCACTTGGAGCACCCTGCAAAAAACTGATCTCCCACTCGTTTCCGTAAGTTTTCTAATGTCCTGTAAAAGGCGGAAAAAATGTATTTTTCATCTTATATTCGGCGATGATATTTGGCACCCTTCCTGAGTGTCTTAATTTTTTGATGGCGTGGGGAGGACAGTTTACGCGCAGATGGTGTGCTGACTAACCTACGAAATGTTAGATCCTGTTTTCAACAAATGATCCACCAGAAACCTGACACCACTGTGCTGCAACAATGCCCGTATATTTTTTGAATACTCACAAAGCAATTACATTGTGAGACCTCCCAGTTCGGTTTCTTGAAATTCATGACACACGAACGTCTTGTTGAAATATGTACGAGTATATATATATATATTTACGCATATTATTACAAATGGTAAATTCTTAATTCTTCGGCACACGACGTAAACGACATTAATAGGCTTATGAGAGTAATATTTACGTCATTCTATTGCGATATTATATTTTATACAAGGATATTACGCTTAACAGCGGATGATATTTTACACACTGTTGTGGGATTCAAATCCCAAAGTTACGGATTAATGTTAACATTATTAACAATTGCCTTCTTATAAGTGGAACAAAATGGCAATTTCGTACAATAACACGATACAAGATAATACTACATAATAAGATCAGAATTTTATGTGAAAAAACAACGCAATATACTAAATCTTTAAAATTATAACGAAGATATTTTCAATATTAATTATATTACAATAAAAATGTTTCACTTTGGAGTATTCTTTATTAATATTCGACAGGGACTATTACAGCTTTCGGTCAATGCGAGTCCAGAGAAAACAAACATTTACAATAGTGAAATAAATAAAACATTTGTTTTATTTATTTCTCTATGGAATTCTACTACCTAAACACCGACCCAGTGAATTTACAATAGTGTTTCCACTTTCCTTACAAAATCAGCGTAGGTATAGATACGTTATGTGGAATATACCTATCTATATTCGGGGATATGTCTATCTAAACCATAGCGGCATTTCCCACAGGTGGAGTACCTAATTCTAAGAAAGGAACTTGTCAACATAGAGGTCATCTCTCCGTGCCTTAAAAATAAAATCTTCAGGCTGAGTGACCTTCAAGTTTTTAAAGATTATGTATGTACTTACATTGTACTAAAGATTACGTGGTTAGATGGAAGAAATCACTATATATAGTGATAATTTCGCCACTGCACACCATCACATTTTTTTATGTAAACTGCTCTGTTGATTTTTTTATAACTATGAATGATGATGTGCAAGAAGAATAAAATACATAATAAATAAATAAATAAACCTATGTACATAATCCAATAAGAAAAACGAACAAGTTTTTCCTTTCCTAGCGATATTTAATATCTATATCTATCTATTCCTTCACGCCGTATCCCAAGTGGGGTAGGCAGAGAGAATGGAACGCCAATTAGATCTGTCCTTAAATAGGTACTTCTTTCGCCTCCTCCACAGTCATACAAATTTTCATGCACGCACGTCGATTTTTCTTACTCAAAACACGGCCGTCCTTGAGAATTTTATCTACACGTTCAAGCCATGTAGTTCTCGGACGCCCGTGCTTCCCCACACCGCTCCCTTCGGACAAATATAATATCCTCTTTGACACTCTTTCCTTTTCCATTCGTTCCACATGATATTTAATATTCTTCATTATTTCATCCCTGCTTCAAGCACATGTACATTAAACATATAATTAAATAGACAATGTGTGTAGGTACTCAAGACAAATAAATAGTGTCACGTTGATGTGAGGGCATTACCCGTGGCATATTGTTCTTGTAAAAACTCATTACCAGCAGCGCTCCATGTCTGCACAGAACAAGTAGATAGTAAGACGTTTTTAATAATCCCATATTTACTCACCTGTAACAACAAGAAAAATACAAATTAACAAAGTGGAGATACAATTAGACATAGCGAATAGAATACCTAATATCTATGAAAAAAAAACACTCAAAAGATGTGGCAACAAGATAATGATGAAATATTACTTCTCATATACACAGTAGTGGGTATCAGGTAGGTAGGTACCTACACATTGTAGTAGACAACTATTATACAAAGGTTTGAAATAAATACAGTAATGAACACTGGGTAGGTATTTACTTTTATCATGGATGTATGTAGGTAGGGGATGGAACGTTTATAGTAATTTGTATGAATGACAGCGAAGCCAAAAAGTGAGGAAGGGAAATCGACGGTGGCCATTTTGTATGAAACACTTTATTTAACATTTGTATGGGCTATGTATGGAGATTATTCACACAGTATCAGAAAACATTATATTTACTTCTTAAAATAATTACAATGCCACATAACTTAATGTTTTCATATATTTGATGAAATAGGGAATAGGATGAGTTAATAAAATTGAGTAATTCATTTCAAAACCATTCAGTATTTATTTTTAAACATTGTTTTCATATACACACAATATGGAGAGAATGAATGACAATTGAAGGAAAATATAAAAAAAATGTACAGAAATTATAGCTAGAAATAAAAACAAATTTTGATAGTTTTATTGAATATATAAAAATAAACAGGAGAAACTGAGTGATTTATAATAATAACAAAATGCATTGTAATTAACATACAACAAACTCAAAGCCCTCTGAAGAGCACTAACTTGTTGAGTGACTGGATGTATGCTATGGTAGGTTGAAGACATGTTGCACAGGTGGATTGATGTACGAACTCACATCTATCCTGTCAACTGTTGGTATTATATTGTCAACTGGAGGTATTGAATATTCAGCTACTGGCACCGAACTCTCAATTGCTGATGTTGTACTTTCAATTGCAGACAATATTCTGCGATCTTTCTCTGAAACATAAAAAATACCATATAAGTACTTGTATACGCTGATCCACAATAGTAATCCACACTGAGCGACATAAATCAACCAACATTTTAAATTAATTCTACATAATTTTATAATAATGTACATAATATTATTTAGAATAGCTTCACAAAACTCTTGAAAATATTTTGCTATGCAGGTTGTATTGTGAGTGTGGCAAGAGTTATTATTTTACACATGTATTATGTAATTAGAGATATATAACTCCAAGATGACACGGTCCAGGTTTGCAAGGACAGGTGCATGTTATTTCACAGCGTATCTATGATGATCAATGTGTGGCTTTATGTCATCTCTACACACATTCTCTATCTCTAAGCACAAGAGAAGCTGTGTTACGGAGTAAAAATTAGATATATCTAAATGAATAATATAAAACATACTAACTTGCAACTGAGTGGGAAACCTAGGATATTTTGTAAGAATGACGTTTTTCTCCAACCTCGCAGAAAAACGAGATGTTTTTGAACACAAAACACTATGTTTACTTGGTGTCAAATATTGGATAATGTCCAGTTTCTCCTTTCTGGATCCTTTGGAAAACTACAAAAAATGATTTTGTTTATAAACATGCTATAATATCATTAACCTGATCAGATTTGTATGCATGAAACATTTCATTCTAACGGGTAAAAAAACCAAACATCAGATTGTAGGTTCTTTGTATTGTCAGATGACAGAATGGAAAACAAGTTACATGTGTACATATAGGAGAATAAGGACAGATAATTACATAGAACGTTTATAACATTATTATGGTCATTTATAAGTATACGAATTATAATATAAACGACTTTAAAATCGCAATATATAGTAAGATAAAAACTACAATAGAAAACAACTTACCGAAAATATGACAATCCTGTTTCCTGCGAAAGTTGGATTGGATTTATAACCACAACCATTTATAGCGCACATCACCATGTTAATCATAAGTCCTATTCTTCTAGATATAAAAACAAAAACCGATATGAAAAATTCAACTGATGTGCAAAAACTTGATACATTTTTAAAACAACTAAACATACAAGGGTTGGTTCACGGGAACATAAATGTCACTCGATGTCGAGCTACCTGAACGACCATGAAGTTGCAGTGAGTGGTGAATATAACCCCGGATAATCGTGAATAACTTAGAGCGTTTTTATGACCCAAATGTCATCATAATGGCGCCATTATTTGTTACGTCTTGTTTTTATTATTATTTTATATTGCTTTTATAACTTTTAAAATTATTTTTGTTATTTTGGATTTACTTGTTGTTATAATTTCTTAAATTTGTCAACGTGTAAAAGACGTAAACAATACTACTATACCATCACGGCATATCCCACAAGTGGGGTAACCAGCAGACCAGCTGCATGTAAGAAACATTCAAGCTGTCCTCTTCGTGCCAATATAAAATCAAGATATTCAGGATGGGTGGCAAACCTCATCGCTGAATTTAAGATGTACAATGTCTTAATTTTTTCGAATACCTGCCTTTTACAGGACACTCGAAAACTTAAGGAGAAGAGTGGGAGACCAATTCTTTACCGGGTGCTTCACATATTGTGTGCTATCTTCAATTTATTTTCTACCAATAAGGTAATTGATTGAAAGTTTAAATATTCTTGCCATATTTATTGAATGTAATAAATATGAAATGAAGTAAAAAATATTCAACAATTATTGTATCATGCATATAAAAAACTGAAATTCATGCCAATATTGTCGATGAAATAACTAAAATATCGTCTTTAAATTCAAACCATTATAGATAAATTATTCACATTTCAATTCCAAAAAGTAAACAGAAACATTATGTATAAAACCCACAAACTCTCACTTCAAAGCGGAGTGTGTTGTGATTAACATAACACTTCTGAGCAAGAGATGAAAACCAATTTCTGGCACCCTATTGTATAGAAAAATCAATGTATGCTGGAATTCTTTTTTGTTAGTTTTTAAATCATTCTCATACTTACTCATTGGATGTTCAAGTTTGTGTATTAAACGCTGAATTGCATAGAGACAATTCAATTCTAATTCAGGATTGTGTTTGTCTCCGATGAATGTGACTAAAAGTGGGTTGTATGTGTTTAATCGCTGTTTGGCTTGAACATCGTCAAATCTCGGTTTTGCATTTTCTGTTGGAGCTAGTACATATTTATACACAGCCTCAGTCAGAGCTCTGATGAACCAGATTTCCTCTGGATTCTCAATAACATTCTTGATCCATTCTTCAATTTGACGTAAACTATAAATATATTTAAATAAATAAATATTTTTATTATTTGACTGGCGCCTTTTTATAGTAGCATTCAAGTTCTTTTGTGTTTCTTTTAAATGATAAAAAAAAATTTGTCTCTAACGAAGGAATAAATTATTTTAATAGGTATCTTTAAATTAACAGTTAAAGTAATAACTACTTGATTAGTTTATAACTAATTGCTTTATACTTTTTTTTTAATTATGCCATTATCTAACTTTCTGAGCTTGTATACTTCACAAATACTTGTTACAAGTTTATATCCTAAATCTATCCAAACAAATTCACTGAATCAGCGTCAGAAAGTATACATGACAATTACGCAGAAATCGAGTATATTTTCTGAGACCATATTTTGTTACACATTTTGAAAACATACAGTGCAAGAAAACTATGAATGCGTACTGGCATTGTTTGTATAGGTACTTTCAAAATATGCGTCGTCACTCGGTGACTGTCTGAACGCAGCCCAAATGCGATGTACCGAACAAAATTTGTTTCATACAAAATGCCCGCCGTTCCCCTCCCCGCGCAGCTACAAAATATTTACCAAAGTGTCTGTCCATTACTCTATTTAGGTCCATGACTTTTATACTATACAATTTTATTTCAAGAATCAATCAACTTATAATGAGTATCCAGTGTTTTTGTTGTGATCAATACTTAACCGTTGATTATGTTTCTAATAATATGTACCAGCTTTTATTACTTATAAAAGATATATCTAACAAATTATTAAGGTAAGACATAAATAAAACATTGATCATGACAATAATAATTATGACCTGATAGATACTGATAGATATGAGTGCAAAAATAATTTACAATTGCGTACTAAATATAACAAAATCGTCTCCGTCAAACAATATAAATTCACAAAAATAATGCTTGAAACGCAAAAACGGTGACGATCTGACAATACTGCGACAGAAATCTAAGGAATCAAGAAAACCATAAACCGTAAAAAGCACAATGACTCGTTTGTTTCTATGTAGATACGTAGTCATACTTGTCTATTTATATGTAAACTAATACCATAGTGCTCTGCCTCATAACAGCGAAATGAGGAAATCATTACCAACGAACCAGAGCGCACCATTTAAAGGCCTTAGAAATAAAACTCCATGAAACAACGTCACAAACTGTCACGACACGATGTGACAAAGGAAACTGAATGGAGAATGAACATATTTATAACATTTAGAGGACCGAAAATCAAAATTATCAGTGATACCTACCTACTTTTTGAGCTATTTAAATAAAATAGGCAAATATAAAAATATATCTTCGTTTGAAAATTAAGTTTAAATGTAAACTTCATATTTTGATCAACGTTAGAAATAAAGAATGTAAATCTAACTATAATAGGCATATTTAGACAAATACAATAAATTGATAAATAAGATGCTCGGAATGGAAGATGCTGGTTTTTGTCCTTTGTTCCAAGATAATTACGAGATATTGGGTTGGATTGAAAACGATATAAAAAATAATATCCAGTCATTAAAATATTACCTACTCCAGTTTATGACTGGGAGAACTAGTGAATTAAGTAAATAGATACCTACCTACCTATACCTACCTATGAAAGTTTTTTTTTATTTCTCTATAATGTTTCTATTGATCTATACATCTGATCTGCTATCTATCAAATATTTGCGCATTGTTTCTAATCTGTTTGTTATGATGTCTAAATTTATTTTTCTGTACATACTCGTCAACTACTGATTATACTGTCCGCCTCGATACAGGCTCTAGCCTAGTGAGGTGGCAAAGTGGAATTTATTGTATTATTTAAGGCTAAGAAAAGACAAAATCACCTCAATTGGTAGTGCCCCGGACGGGACTTGAGGTAGGTTGTTAACTATAGGTACAATACTATCTACCTACATTTGGAAGTATCTAGCAAACGGTACCCATACTAGATATCCCAGAACAATAACTACATATGAAGCTGTCATTGGGGTTTATAAGAGAGAATATCGGAGCCTCTGGTAAGTCGCCCGGTGGCTTAATTGGTCAAAGCACTACATATTATAATACAATACACATACAATACTACACTACATACAATACCTACATATGAATCTGTCATTGGGGTTTATAAGAGAGAATATCGGAGTCTCTGGTAAGTCGCCCGGTGGCTTAATTGGTCAAAGCACTACATATTATAATACAATACACATACAATACTATACTACATACAATACCTACATATATGAATCTGTCATTGGGGTTTATAAGAGAGAATATCGGAGTCTCTGGTAAGTCGCCCGGTAGCTTAATTGGTCACAAGATGGAATTGCGGGTTCATGTCCCGTCCGGGGCACTAACAAATGAGGTGATGTTGTCTTTTCTAAGTTCTGTAGTTTCGTGTGTCAAATTTACATACTGTGACCTCATACAATGGTTAATTGCAAAAATAACATCGATAAACAAATAGTGTGAAACGCCACGTATTATAAATGAATAAAAATATTTCTAAATAAAACAAATAAATCTACATTAATATAAAAACAAACATTTATTATTGTTGAAATTTCATCGCAAAGGATGGAAACTCATGAACTTAATTTAACAAAGGCATTAATTTAAGTATCGCTAATGATCCTAATAATGAATTCTTCATCTATAAAAAAATTATAACGAGTCATAATTTATCGTTATATTTTAATGGAAAACTTTAAAATTTTAATTTAAGGGGTGAAGGGGTGTGAGGAAACGCGGGCGTCCGAGAAGTACATGGAATGGATTGACCACGTGGATCAAATTCTAAAGGAAGGCCGTGTGTTGAGTAAGAGTGTAAGAGAAATCGACGTGTGTGCATGAGAAATTGTATGAATGTAGAAGAAGCGAAATAAGTATGTAAGGAGAGATTTACAGGCGTTCCGTTCTCTCTGCATACCCTACTTGGGACACACCGTGAGAGAATAGTAAAATACAAAAACTGTGTAATCGGACATGAATACTCCAAATCAAAAACTGGAATAGTTATTAACAATGAGTAAATAGGAATTTGTAAACTACATTGTAAATTATATTTAATGGAAATTACAAAAATAACAACAACAAAAATATATCTAACAGAAATATTCAAAACGCTACCTTAATGCAGAACTGGCCCAAGTTATAATTTTGGTCAAGCTGAGTTAAGTATTAAAAAATGATAATACTTAATAGATACGAGATAATTTAATGAATGAAAGGTATTAAATTCCAAAATAATAATGCATGTCAAAATTTGCCTAAAATATTTAGAATACTTTTTTTATGACAAAAACAAAGCTTTAAACTGCTCCTTTGAAAAATCTTCATTATTTTGTGATTAATTTGATTATTTTAATACTGTATTTTAATGTACTATGTTTGGTTATGTATGTTTTGTAGAGCACATAAGGGTAATATAGGGATTTTCACTGGTTTGCTTATTGCTAATATGTTGAAGACCATAATATTTTTGTTATCAACTGTATGTTTGAGATGGATGCTCCATTAAACGGCGCCGAATAAATCATCCAACATAATAATGTATCCTGTAAAATCGAAATTAATAAATAAATAAAACACTTCTGTAGTTCTGCATTAAACTAGTGAGAATAGAAAAAAGAATATCGTCTAATTTGGAAAAGTTAAAATAATCGATCATCTGATTTTTGTAACTACAAAGCGGAAAAATACTACGATGTTAAAACTGGTCTTGTATTTCATATTCCTCTTGAAGCTAAGAAAAGTATGTATTATACAAATTGGCGTTTAAAGATCGCTAGCCCACCTCCATACATTGCTATAACATAATCTTTTGAGAAATATTAAAACGCCTATTGTACTTTATGAAGTAATCACAATAAATTATAAATATATGTTGCGAATGTACATAATACGTTAATTATAAGAATACGGAAATCTTAAAGCATTTGCTCTTTAAATAAGTTTTAGATATAATGCGGTTTGGCGAATCTCTTATATATTAACTGAAAATCTAACCTAGATACCTACTTTAAAAAGGAAATATACATACCTATACAATACTTCAAAAATTATGATAAAGAAAGTTAGTTCTACATGCAGTTGCATTTACCACTTGAACTACATATATATCTGTTATAGAATTTTTATTCAGTAATCAAGTTTACTGTAGACAGGCCAAGGTCTACGCTAATAAATGTACCTAAGCTTTGTATATAGGTTTACAAAGCTCATCCAGCTACTGTATCTAATATAATGGATTATTATTTGTAAGTGAGTTACAATCTATTTTGGTAAAGATTGGTCTACAAAATGCTTGGATTATCTTCTCCATTATTCCCTATTTTCTGCTAGTCTTCTTGATCTCCTTTCTAACCTGATCTATGCAGGTGTCTCATGCTTGGTCTCAACAATTCCTGCTTTCGGTCATGCCCTAAGCCATGGTGAAAAAGAGGCCTGCGTGCCTGCTGTTGTGGCCAATCCAGTTTGCTCGTTGTTGATTAATGTTTTTAAGGAGTTTATATTAGATTACGTAGATAATAAATGACACTGGTTAAGCAGTCACACTATTTCTAGATGCTCACGAAATAATACGAAAATACAGGTTTATTAAATAAGCGATTTCTTCCATTATATTAAGTTAATATACATAATAGTTAAAAGTCTTTAGTCAATATCAATAAATATAATATTATATGTAAACAAAACATGTGTACATAGTTGATATGTATAGATAAAAGGAATTAATACAATATATTTATTTTCATTTGATTTTTATTTATTTATTTATTCTTTACTGTACATTGATTACAAGCAAATTCACACAAAAATACATATAAAACAAAGACAATCATACAATCAAATATACAGAGGGCGAGGTTATCGCAGAGGCGCGATTTCTTCCAACTAACCCAAATGCTTGCTTTACTTAGAATATTTCCACTATAAAGTTGAAATGACAAAGGATCGATCAATTACAATCGAAAAATTAATTGTTCCTTTAATACTAGCAATTATGTGAAGGTACTGGCTTATGGATACCCGTTACATATATATGATCTGATCAGCTTACAAAACCTTATATAGTATTGAATACGTACTGCCGGGAGGTGAGTGAAGAATAATAAAATTGATCATAATATTGTATAGAATGAAGGCTATCGATGGGGTGAGACGACAGCATCGTGTCGCCATTAACATTAGTTAGGTATACCTATCTAAAGTATTCATCCAGGGCGGCAGCTCAAGGCGGTACACATAATAAAGTATACGCCAACAAACACACCTATACAACCGACATCTTCATAGCATACTTTACCCAGTCTACTCCATATCGCTATTTGCTACACGCTGGGCTGGGTTGGGAGACGAGCTGCGAGCACACTGCGCCAGCGGGGGGCCGTTATGACGTCAACACTCAAAACAAAACTATTATTAACACCCTGTTTTTAATCTGTCTATAAATGAGAATAAAGTTCAGTTACAAAGTCGTAGAAAAATAAAAAAAAAGAATATTTGCACTAGCGGAGATGTAAACAATTAATCAAAAATGTACTAACAGAACATACACATAATGATACATACATACATGTTTAACGAAAGGACTTAATGGATGAAAGCAACATTAATTTTAACTCCGAAAAAAATTATAGTAAAAATAATCATGACAAAAGTATGTACCTATAAAACACGAGTCTCATTCGGAACCTGTAAAACGAATTCAAGATACTCAAAACATTTTTTGGTAGAAATTCACGATAGTTAAAAATTAAAACACGTATTTTAAATTAGGTTTCAAAAAGCTTCGGGTCTCTTTGTTAGATAAAGGTATACTTGGCTTAATTTTGTCATCGTAAAAACATTTTTTATACTTGTATGCAAAAGACTCATTGAACAACAAAACGTAGGTACTTGATAGTTTCGCAAGAGCTTTTTTCTACAGCGTGTGACAGATATAGAAATATATTTTACATACATTGTAGTGTTTCCGTCTTACATCCTATATCCTATATACTGTAGTAAGAAGCCCAGCCCGCATAGCGTTTCCTGTAGGTATCCTTTCAAATGATATCCGAATTCAGTGTGTGTAATCCATCTAACGAACGTCAAGTTTCTGGAAGCGTGGGTATCATTATTAAGGGGTGAATATTGTTGGTTACTCGATATGCGAGGGGATGGTAGGTTTATATTAAGTAGCATGCACTATCTAGTTATATTTACTACTATTTAAAAGTTTTGTCATGTTATGAGGAAAATTGATTAATTGTGTCGGTGCATACGTAGTAGAATTCCATAATAATGCAATTTAAAACAAGTGTTCCTTTCTACTATTGTTTGTTAATTCGCAGAGAGACGTCTTTCGACTTATAAGGTCATTATCAATTGATAATGACTTGTTGAACACTTGTTTCAAATTGCATTATTATGAGGAAAATTGACTAGAATGCCTCAAAAGAATGAGAATTCATCAAAAATTTGGACAATTAAAAAACCGCGTGAGTAATCAAAGTTTGTCATTGTAATTTTAATATAGATTTTTGAATTACGATAAATTATCATTTGTCGATTTTGATATTCGTCAACACTTTTCATTATATTTTAATAATACACGACGATACTTCACAATGTTGTTAGATGTTTATATTTTTGAAAACCTTAATTATGTTTTGACTTTACTTACGTTTCTATGAAGACTGCGAATCTATCTAATTTCGTCAAAAACCGAGATGACGAGACTAAAGTGTTTTGATTTTACGCGAAGTGACTTATTTATAAATAAACCCAAAATGCATCCCCAAACACCCTCAAAACAAGGTATATGCTTGTATTGAAGGAATAGATCGACGGCGAAAGATTAAGAGCCTGTGCTTTCTCAAATAAAAATCCAAGGGCCAATCAGACAACTGATCACCTCTAACGAACCAGTTTTTAAGTCAATAAATAAATAACTCTCTAAAGAAATACCATTGATATTTGGGTAGAACAATATTTTTAAGGTTTTCAATGTTTTTAATTCATACCAGTGACCCATCTAATGGGATTAAATAGACGATTTATGTTTTTTTCTTGGAATTACATGTTTTAATGTCTTTAACCGTTTTTAACATCCCTTCGAACATATTAGAGTCAAATTTTACAATAGAAAATAATATTCTTTAATTCGACTCGGGAGTGAAAAGATATATACTCGTGTTGTTATTGTGGTTGTGGAGTGTTGAGGAAGACATTTTAATTACCTATGTATTACAAGAAGTTCACATAAATATTTGTTTCAGCTTTAGCAAGACGACAAAATAAAATATCGTTATGGTTTAATAAAATTAAAACTTTCTACAATCGATGACAACATGTACATGAAAATCAGATTAATGCTAAACACCTTGGTTTTCAAACTGAATTAAGTAAGAAGTGGATGTACGTATGTAAGTAAAAATCAATAAGATTGAATTCGTATTTTTCTTCTTAAGCAAATTATCTTTTTGTAAATATAGTTAAACAGTTGCGCAAATATTACTAATATTTACCTTCCAATATACTGACAAATGCCAGACTCATACATATAATTGAAATCGTTACAAAAAGACTCGACTCGAAAATAAACTAATTTAAAACAAATATTCTTTATAATTGCCAACAACTGTTGCTAGGGAACGAGAAAAACGAGAAGATAATGTAAAAACCTGCTAGCTTACAATTACTTTACAGTTCTCTGCTGTATTGTTGTCTGTACTAATTCACATGTGCCTTTTTATTAATTTTAAGGGTAGAAATATCGACATGGTAATCTAACAAAACATCGTGAATATCGTTGAAAAGGTACAGCTACCTAATGTATTAAAATAAGATGTAATCCATATCGCAGGATATCATTTCAGACACCGACACATAGGTACAATACACATACACTAGAAAAATAAAAATAATGAGAATAAAGTACTAAATAAGTGTGAGTAATAACGGTTATTATATATATATATATTATTATGATTTATAAATTACCTGCAAAAACACGTGACAGTCTCTTCTACATCTAGTGGTAGGGCGAATCCTCTGGGAGGCGCGCCCACGCCCACGGTCGTGTACCGCACGTGGATTCCCCGGGCCCCAGTCCCTCGAGCGAACATGCTCTGGGGCCACATGCTGCCCGTGCGCCACCAATCCGTTGCGATACGTAGATCCCAACAGTTGGAACACAGCGCGACTCGCACAAAGTAACACTTTCACCACAATTATAAGTTGCTGATTTTGCAAATATGAAAACGGAAATCATTCGAGTTCGGAACTTGACTACAGACTAATCGATTTGATGATGTTATTCACTAAATAGGTATAAATATCTTTTAATACATTGATTATTGTATAACACGATACAATTGTATCGGAGCACATACTGGTCTCTGTATTTTGCTATATTTTTTTCGTAATAACTAACCGAGAACCAATTACTCCCAGCTGAATAAGAAGCAATTGCAAAATCGAATAATTTAACATGATAAAATAGTAATAAGTAAAAATATTGTCTATTATAAAAAAAAACATACAATATATTATAATCAATCGCGTATAAAACGCGCAACCACGTCAAGAACAAACAGCAAAGTAATTGTGTAAAAAAATTAAGGCAAAAACATTACCCACTACGTATAGCTCCGTACATGCACTTCATTTTCTAAAGTTACTCAACTGTCATAGAAATAATTTTATTTCCATATTAAAAAATAATAATTCACGAATAATGATAGCTCGGAGAAGGTGTATATTGTAATACATTGCATAATAATGAGGAGATAGTATCTATGTGCCTACATGACTCACAAGAAAAATATTATAGTAATTTTTTATACTAAATAAAGAACTTACACAAATGCAGAATAGACACATATGTATCACAAAATGATATTACATTTCAATATGTTACTTACACTAATAATGCAGGGAAAAATAACTTAACATCAAAATGTCCTAATCTTGAGATTTTAAGATGATGAACGAAATATTATAGCGCAATAATTATCGTTTAGTAAAAATCACGAAACGCTTCATTATATGTATGTATATATATATTATATGTATACCTACACAAGTGTAAAGTATAAAATTATAACTATGCATAGAGTTTTACATGTATAAGTGGGTATATACATATAAGTACGTATAGGTACATACCTAACGTAGATCGTAAACACGTAGAGTAATGATAATGATAATGAGGGAAGCCATTCGTAAAGTTTTGTTGAAACTAATGTGATTGTTGTGATATTAAATAAGGCTTGTTCGCCAGAACATAAACAACAAATTGTGCAACATAAATACTAACTAATAAAGTAATTGCATAAGTTATCAAATATGTAACAAATATAATACCACACGCAATTTACCGGTTTTATGATTTTCGAAATTCAACACACGACTGTGGTAAGAAATCCACCCACGGAGATCGCGCACACACACACAACTTAGTAAGCTGCGGGAAGCAGCTGATAAGAGATTATCACCTTATCAAACGTGCACCATTGTCAACGCGGTCTCACCCACCAATCGCACATAAAACAAAAGGTAGGTAACACACAAGTGCGCAAGCGTTTCAAACAGATAACATAATAATATTATCATCACGAATATTACACGTTACCTGTTCTGTTAGACACTCGATGCTAACAACACCTGTAAATAATAATACGAATATGAATTCGATTATGTACACCAACACCAACATCACAACCACACTATGCAGGGATAAAAATCAACAGACTGTTAACAGTGATCGTAATACCATTTAGGCATTTACCAACACTACATATCGATGATTCAAAGCGCAAAAAACACATGTCTCTTTTTTAGATAAAATGAGTTCATATATATAATTTGCAACGTCTTCTACGTCCTGATTACATAATTACCAAAATACTTAATCACAGCCAAATCCCACACGTTCCAAAATTATCATTTTTTTGTAAACAGGTAGGTAAAACATGTCACATAAGATATTTGAGAATGCATTTACATCGAGTTTCTTGATTCTTAAAAAGCATACATCTATCAAGGACATCTTCCAAATTAATTTAAAATTAGTTAATTGGGAATTTCAAACTTTCAAAACCTCTTTTTGCTAAATTGTCAAATTTGGACATGTGTCTTCTGGGCTTTAAACCATCGATATACATACGAGGGGAGTTCAAAGTATTCTCGGTATGGATATGAAAGAAAAGACAGAAAAATCTGAAATAATTTTATTTTTCTACATAGTCCCTTGGAGCCTCAATACACTTCTTACATTGCGAAATCATTTCAAAACCCTCCAAAAAATAACTTTTTTCCTTCTCTGAAAAATGATCATTTATGGCCCCCTTGAGCTCTTCTTCGTCGGAAAATTGCTTTCCACGAATCTCTTTTTTCAGCTTTGGAAACAAAAAATAGTCACTAGGAGCCAGGTCTGGGCTGTAAGGTGGATGATTGATCTCTTGTAAACCACACTCCTGAATAGCAGCTTTGGCAACGCGCCCCGAGCGAACATTCAATTCGCATTTGTTTCGAGCGTTCGTGGCACCCATCTTGCACCGACTTTTAAGATGTTTAAAACGTCATAATTGAGTGTATGATACCCTCGGAAAGCTTGGTTATCTCTACCAACGAATTTATTTTTATTCAAGCATCTTCGAGTACAAGTTTCTCGACTTCTTTACATTTTCTCCCGTAGTGGCAGAAACAGGGCCACCTGATCGAGGATCATCTTCAATGCTCTCTCTGCCACTTTTGAACCCGCTTGACGACTTTTGAATGGTACACAACGAAAAATCGAAATCCTTGCAAATGGCCACTATGTCTTGGTGAATGTTTTTTTGAGTTTTTTCAGATATTTAATAACAGCGCGTAGTTCGATTTTGATCAAAGTTTTCGCGTCGCGTCATTTTGTTGCATTCGAAACACGATTTTAAAAAAAGTAATGGTGATAAATCGTCGAAATCTTCTAATTGTCACCTTGGATAATGTCTTAAGAGAACCATAAACAAAAAATACCCTCGTTACTAACAAAAAAGCTGCCACACCGAGAATACTTTGAACTCCCCTCGTACATCCACATGGTAAATTGAAAATATTATTGAGAGTAGTAGATGTACAATACATAAGCAAAATAATAATATCGTATTATGTATCAAGCTATATATATATATATGTAAATTTAACACATGAAACTACCATATAAGGCTTAGAAAAGACAACGTCACCTTATTCGGTAGTGCCCCGGACGGGACTTGAACCCGCATCCCTTAACTGTATATGACCTCATACAATGGTTCAATTGTAAAAATACATCGATAAACATATATATATATATATATATATATATATATATATATATATATATATATATATATTCATATAGGTTTTATTAAAAAGACAAATTGATTTATAGTATATTTAATTGATGTAAACGTGTAAAAAAAATGTAAATGACGAAAATAGCTAACACTTTGTATTTGAGTTAACTAAAGGCGAATGTTGTGATATTTTACCACTTAATGTAAATTACATTTACATAATTTATTTATTTATTTATTTATATTACAGGCAAGAAGTAGGTATATTTAATCGATAAGACATATTATATGCAAACTATTTCTCTTATAAAAAAAAATAATATCTACATATCGTTCAAGCATTTTAAATTTTGAATTGTTTTATTAACACTTAGGTATAATATTATAATGATGACGTGCAAATAGAATAAAATAATTAAATATCTTTTTATATTTATTATTCAGTAATATCCGACATTTAGGGTTGTATATAAATACTATTGCAAATAGAATAAAATAATTAAATATCTTTTTATATTTATTATTCAGTAATATCCGACATTTAGGGTTGTATATAAATACTATTGCAAATAGAATAAAATAATTAAATATCTTTTTATATTTATTATTCAGTAATATCCGACATTTATTCATTTTTTTTTTAACAGATACAACAGCTTTAACAATGAACAATACAATAATATACATTTTATAATTTACATCGCCAATTATAGTATCTTAACTATGATCAATTTAATACAAAGCACAATATATATAAAAAAAAAAACAATTATAGAAAGAAGAAGAGGAAGGAGGAAGGAAGAGAGAAGGGAATACAACCTAATTCAATGTTCAATGGGGTTGTATATAAATACTATTGCAAATAGAATAAAATAATTAAATATCTTTTTATATTTATTATTCAGTAATATCCGACATTTAGGGTTGTATATAAATACTTCCGGGTTTCGTAACTTTTAATATAATTTTAAAAATCATACTTGTTTTGCTTCAGTCATACTATTATTATCGTGGAAATTTATTTCCGAAAATGGTAAGATGTTTAAAATAGGCAGATATGAACGTAATAATAGGTATTATAATTATTGCCACGGGATATTCCACAAGGTAGCCAGAAGACCAGCCGCATGTAATTAACACACTACCTCTCTGTGCAAACAAAAAATATACATTCAGGACGGGTGGCATACCTCATTGCTGAATTTAAGATGTAAAGTGTATTTTCGAACATTTAATGATAGGTTGTACCTACGATACAGATTGATGATCAAAAAAGAGTACATGCTTAAAAAACTTATTGATAATAGAGTAAATAAGCCGATGATGAAATAGGTACATATAGAGATGAATGTAAGCCTACATTAAAATGTTGCAATTATTTGAATTGATTATCTTCATGATCATCACAACATTTCACACTAGTGAAGTTGCCAGCGATTGAGGTGTCCTATTTGTGCTAAAAAAATAACACATTTTTAATGGCTGGATTGAATATGTCAAATGTCTTATACTTGACGATTTACAAATAGATATGCTTGACAGAACACTGAAAAGTATTCAGAAAAAGCACCAGATGTAGGTATTCTATTTTGGAGACCATACAGGGAAGTACTGAATATAAAGAAAAAAGATAACGATAAAATATTACAAACACTCTTTTCTCTTTTCATAATATTCAATGGCAGTTTATATTAATAATAAATATACATGCAAATAATAAGAAGGTACATATCTACTAAACTAAACAATAATAACGCACACACACACACACACACACCCTCACACACACTAGGACTAGAAACAAAAGTGAGGTAAATACATTGATTGATACTTACATATCAACTGGAAGAGGTCGATATGTAATAAGTATATGACTACTTTCATATTACAATATTTTACCTATGTAAAACACACAACTATCACAATAATACTATGTGCCGACATTGAACATAATATAGGCTGTATATCTACTATGTATTAGCTGCATAAAAATCAGGACCGCCATGCATCCATCATATTTAGCTTATAATTAATAATATATATACTCATTATATCTGCATAATATATAAAAATACGAGTACATATGGGTATTTGTTTATGAATTAAAACAGAAATAAAGTTTTATTAAATTTTATTAAAGGAATAATCATTTTTTTAAAGAACACAAGCAGAAGACAGGTACAACATAAACAAATTATACATCTGAATATGGTGTCCTTTTAATAATAATCTCTAGATGATATATATGTACCTACATGTCTAGAATTAAAAGCAAGGAATGATAGTTAAGTAATTATGGTTATGAATAAATTAAATAAATTCTTATATTATTGAATCTGTTATTTAAAATGTAAGTAATGTGGTGATACTGTATATCTTACAGAAGTAAACAAACAGGTGATTCTGTAGAGTGTAAAGGTATGTATGTCTGCATGAGGAACATAATATGACAAGAGAGGGAGTAAGGGGGTGGGAGGAAGCACCACAACATAGCTCACCACTTTTTGTAACAAGGCCACTACTCTCCACCTTACATACCCTTCTACAATGTACCTAAGTACCTATAGTGAAGGGCATTAAAAGGAGCACCCTCGTAAGTTCAAATTCATATCCATTTATTTGAACAGATGTTTTGATTATAATAATCTCATTAAGAATTCAAAATGAAACATGGTACGAGAATTTAGCAATTCATCAAAGAAACACTCGGAATATTTGTGGACAGATTTACATAGTATAGTCGGCATCCCATCCAAAAGTTTCATGCAGCATATATACAAACAGAGACCTCTAGATAAGTACCAACATTTGTAAAATCTCATTTATATATTTTATAGCCGTTGACATTATTAGATTTTTTCATCTCCCATCCATATATACGTAGGTTTCCTTTGCTTTCCGCTTCCCCTCTCCTTTGGACAGAAATCGCATGAAATTTGCTTTTTATTATCCTACTATTTATTCCAATCTTTTTAAATATATTATGAATGCATGTAAATATTTATTTGTTTATATTTTTATTTTTGATTCCAGTATTTATTCTTATTTTGTTTTTTTCTCTTTCAAATGGTTGACTGGAAGATGTTGCTCTGCAACAAGTCTGCCATTTGACAGTAACGGACCAGTCACACAGAAGGCACGGTCAACATAGTTAGCCAGACCCCCTCTACGCGGCACCACAAGTCTATTGACAGAATCGTTGCCTACACAGAAATGCAGAACTCTGAGATGTACACCAGTACCATCCCATGTAGTGCCTTGAACAAAGTCAATATAATTTTAAATTTCTATTTCTTTGACTTTAAGCCCCAGAAGATCTTTTAAAAGAGGAGTCATGAGTTGAAATTACTATTCTCATCGCATCAAACATTGAATTACTGCGAGACATTACCTCAAGGCAAATTACAAGTCTTTTGAACAAATTTATTTTTACAATTAAGTGTTTCTTTTATCATTATATACACTGACTGTTAGAATAATAAATTCTCGTTAAATTGTAGATCATAATTCTAAAGAAAGTCCTCAATATAAAAATTGTTTAAAAAAGAGTAATCACAATATAGTGCAGATTAAAAAAACTTATCAATGAAGTGTTTTATAATCACCCATAATATTCATAATTATCATAGACACCAACCCAACACCAACCATAAGATTACTAATTGATTTTCAATACTTTTAATTGTTTCACAAAGATGGCACTTTACAGTCAAGAATCAGCTTTGTTATTTTCTATAAACAAGAAATTATTTATATTTTTCTATGTTTTCTGATAATTCATATCTACGTAAAGTCTTAAGATAAATAAATATTACATGAGTTTCTTTATGTATAATGCAACATTTTAATAATTAATGTAGGAAGATAGTATAATATTCTACTATAGAAAAATAATTACGGGAAGAGCATTATAATGTGGTATATTTCTGTATCAACCAATCAACAGAATTTACAGGCAAGAACGCAACAGTATCTACTAATTTTTGAGGTGCCTACAAATTATAAACTCTGGAACTTGGTATAGTTGCATCCTTTTAGGTTTGTATATCATGGTTCTTGTTATGAGTTGGAATTACTTGAATCCATCAAACTTGTTGGGACCGTAAACAAATAAATATCAATTGACAAACTGTGCAGCAACTTTACATTTCAACAATCTATACCAGAAAATCAATAAAAATGTCACCATGGTTACAAATAAAATGCTCTGCTACCTACAAATCAAATAATTCAGGATTGTTTCTGCTCATCAGAGGATACATAAGATTACATTAAATAAGAATTTATCAAAGCTGCATCATTGATATGGGTAACGAAAAATAAGAAAACATATCTTTATTGTGGTAGTGGTATAGCTGGGGAAAAATTGAAATATTTATATGGACAACACACAAATATGAATATTGCTTTACATACCCCATAAACCAGTCTACAGTATCCCTTAAATATTCTGGTAGGCGCTCCAGTTTGACGAATATTGGTGAATCTTTTTAAATCCAAAAATACTTCGGATTATCAAATCCTTCTGATTACCTGCCAAACTGTCAGTTTAATTACTAAGTCTAAAGAAACACTTAGCACAATTCCATGAAACTGGTAATATCGATTTTATGCATATACGTAACCGATTTACTTTACGTCTTCGGATTAAATTATTCAAGAAATAGCTTCACTAAACAATAATAAACCACATAACTCTCAACACAGCGCATTTTCAGTCAGAAAAGCAGCTGAGCGAAAAATCGCCATGTTTATTTCGTTCGAAGCTTAGACAAAACATAGATAAAAGATTTTCAACATTTTGGAAATACCTACATTGAAAAATTGAAACTAAATTATTAAATTTCTTCTTGCCAAGCGCCCAAGCCTACGCATTTTTAATATAATTATCCATTTTATTTCTATCCCCAATCTATGTCATGTCCCTTTTGTCTGTTTCTCAAATCTACGAACTTCAATCCAAGAAAAATTACCAATTTTCTAGAATATTCCTTAAGGGGTGTTCATATTTGTTCACTTTCACTCTGGATGATCTTGGGATGATCCTCCAAAATGAAAAGATGTGAACAGGCGATTCATCATTAGCGATGACGGTGAAAGCTATTACTATTCCACATAATTTTTATTTTATTTTCTCTTGCAAACATACAGTTATAAATAACAGGGGGTCTAAAAATGGCACTTTGTACGAATCATAAAGTAGCTTTCACCTTGCTTCACTTTGGATGATATCCAGAGTGTCAGGGTCAAACTTGTTCATCGAAAGTGAACACGTATGTTCACACTTGTTTATCCTGTGCTTTCACTGCCATGTCAACACTCTCAGTTATGTTTGTAGTTTGAGGTATTTTTGTACAAAAATAATTAAACAAATTCAAAAATGATAAATAAAACTCAAAATAAATTAATATAGCTCTCGACTGCATAATAATTTTGTGCATGATTCCGACATTCAATACAAATTCATAGAGAAGAAACAAATAATAAGATAAAACTTGTTTTTGGTCGTTTCAGTGAAAGGACCTTTCATCAAAATTATGACGAGTGGTTATCTCTTTCCTCCCGCCTCCGTCATCGCTAGTGATCACTATTGATGAAACGCCTGTTTACACCTTTTCATCTTGGAGGATCATCCAGAGTGATCACTGAAAGTGAACAAATGTGGACGCCCCTTAATAGGAGCATATTAGGAATTGCGTAAATTGGCTTCTTAGTTGGCAATTCATATTATGAATTGCGCGCAATTTATAATTTATATGTTTGACAGTTTTCTATAGAGATTCGTAAAATGGTCCACTAAATAATATTCATTTACTTGTCAAAATAGCTGAATCGTTAAAACGTTGTTCTCACGAGGCGAACATCGTCAGGAAAGTCGGGTGGTAATCGCATTCTTCGTCATCGCTAGTGATCACATAAGATCACTATTGATGGGATGCAAGAATTATTATATTTTTATATAATATCTCGTCATTTAGGATCATTTAGGATAATCCCCATATGTATGGAGTAGGGTGGGCAGTTACATGGAAGAAATAATAGCCCAGAAAGAAAGGGATGAAAGGCGACTGCAAATGGAGGGATAAAATGTCAAAGTTTGCAGTTTGGGTAGACCGAAAGGTAGGAACCAAGCTGCAAAGGAAGAGGAGGGGTTTTAGCCGGTAGAAGTCCGGCACTACCCGGTCTGAAAGGCCGGGTGTCCATGATGGATTTCCCCTCCACTAAAAAAAAGGATCATCCAGGGGATCACAGTGAACAAGTGAGAATATCTCTTTACCTATTAAACAATTTATAAATAATTAAAAACACTGTTATATTTTCACTATATTTATTTAAACTCTAACGTTTGAAATATATATCTGGGTTTTGTTATAAACCCAAATACAACCTTATACACCTTTCACAGTAAGCTAAAAGCTTCTGTCGTGAAAGGGAGTTTGACGGCACCTGGGATCGAACCCCGGACCTCGTTCACAAGGCCGATATTCTCAGGCTACCGACGAACTCATTTAAAAAACTTGAGCTGCCAATACTCTATGGCCAATACTGTCTTAGGCTCGTATTCTAAAACAACACTGTGAAGTCTCATAGTCCAAGTGATCACTGTGCGTGGAAATTTGTATTCTAAAACATTACTTGACTGGCGTTGGTAACTATGCATTATTTTAGAAACGTCAAAAGCCAAGTGTGGTCGAGAGGTGTTTTAACATATGCGTAGTCTATCTGCTGTCATTATCAACACGTTGTTTTGCTATAATATTTTGTTAATGAACATTATGTAGTATAATTTACACTATTTATAATAAAAAAAATATGCCTCATTACGAAAGTGAAGACGTATTTGATGAGCGCGTGAACGAAATTATTGATATTTGTCTCGTCGCCTTGTGAAAGAGCGGCAAAATCTATTCACAAAATATAATGGTTCTTCTGGACATTGATCTTCCAATAAACCATTCATCTTTTGAGATGAATCGTAGCAGTGAATTCTTAGCTTTTAGACGAGCATTTGGTCTACAATTTTTTCATGCCGTGTCCCATGTGGGGTAGGCAGAGAGAACGAAACGCCAAACAGATCTATCTTTACACACTTCCTTCGCTTCCTCCACATTCATACAGTTTCTCAGACACGCACGTCGGTTCCTTTTACTCAACACGCGGCCGTCCTTGGGAATTTGATCCACGTGGTTCTCGGACGCCCGCACTTCTTCACACTCTTTCTTTCAGACAAGTATATCCTCTTTGTCATTCTTAACCTCGTTGATGGCCATGTTGATCTATCGTTACATACTTCTTTCGCTTCCTCAACATTCATCCAGTTTCTCATACATGCACACCGATTCCTCTTACTGAACACGCGACCGTCCTTGAGAATTTGGTCCACGTGGTCAAGCCACGTAGTTCTTGGACGTCCGCGCTTTCTCACACCCCCTCGTTCAGATAGATACAACATCTTCGTCAACCTTTCATCATCCATTCGCCCCACATGACCAAACCATCTCAATTTATTTGCACGCATTCTATCCACAACACTCCTCTTGCATCCACTAATTCTTCTAATATCCTCATTCCCCACTCTATCACGCAATGTTTTACCTACCATTCTCCTCAGTGATTGCATCTCCACAGCATTTATTCCACTCTCGCCCTTCTTCAGCCACGTCCAAGTTTTGCTTGCATACATAAGTGTCGGTACAAGAATGGCGTTGTGCACCAGCATTTTAGCCATGTTCGACAAATTGCTTTTGCTAACAATAGATTGAAGTGCACTGTTTACTCCCGCACCAGCCGCTTTTCTTTTTTCAATATCCCTATCGTTTCTATCATCCCTCGCAAACATACTTCGTATGGAATCAATGTAGGAAGAAAAATACATTTGCTTACAACCGACTTAATTTATTATAGACATTAAACATTTAAAATAAAGACATTTTTTCAATCTTTTTGAACATCTTCATTTTCAGAAAATAAAATTATACTTTTTATTTAAATTATCAAATATTTATTTGAATGAGTAAACAGTTCAATATTGTATACTCTTTCTTCTTTCTTTTTTTTCCGGCAAGGCACCCGACATCGAGAATTATGTATTGTACATACTCATTCAAATAAATATTTGTTAAATTAAAAAAGCTTTATTTTATCTTTGAAAAAATAACTAAAACAGTTACAAACAAAATAAAATTCTGAATTGAGAAGACAGAGAGCATCTATTAAACTCGCTGGTGGATCAGGAAGAGGTGGTCCACCACCTGTTTTCGATACCTCTTCGCATGTGCCGATAAAACCTTCCTACGCAACGACTTCATATTCTCCCAGCACCTCTTGAGTTGGAGGTCGTTCCTTTTTTGAGTTAGGGCGGACGAAGTATATAATGCTCGGGCTACAACCTTTCAAGCATCTTTTTTTTACTGGATGTTTCTGGAATTGGTACTCATATCTTCTATAATTTTATGTTGAGCGACGATCTGCGTAAGCAATAGCAATAGCTTTTCTGACGCAGTAAAAGGAGTTTTCCTGTAAAATAAAAGATTTATGTTATAAATATAGTGTAGGTACATTATAATAATTATCTTGTGTTAGGCAAATAACTGCATCCCCAATTGCCAATTCGACATTGTTGAAAGAAATTTTAGTACAACGTAAAACCTTCAATGGACTTGTACCAATAATTTATTTCACACACTTTAAATTATATTTAATAATTTAATATTATTTAATAATACCTATATTTGATTAATAAGTGACAAATCATTTGGATGATAAAATTCATGAACAACGCCCGTATTTATTTTAGTTTAGGTAAATAAAATAATACACATTTTGCAGTTAGATTAGTTATCTGGTAGATAATATTTACTTAAAATATGTAATGTCTTGTAATATATTTAAACATTTACCTTTAAATAGTGTTTTCCATTTAAATAACAGCGAAAATAAGGCACAATATTATAACAAACAAAAAACAACGTGCAAAATAATGAAATGTCAGATAGGCGCCGATTAAAATGAATGCAGCAGTTAATCACCGATTTGCTCAGAAATATTTTTACTTGGCGCAGCGTAGGCGGTCGCTAAGTAAAAATTGTCGCTATGTGGAAAGGGTCGTTCACATACGTTCACTTTCAGTGATCACTCCGGATGATCCTCCAAGATGAACAGGTGTGAACGGGCGTTTCATCGCTAGTGATCACTAGCGATGACGGAGGAAAGAGATTACCACTCGTCATAATTTTGATGAAAGGTTTTTTCACTGAAATGACCATAAACAAGTTTTATCTTATTATTTGTTTAATTCTCTATGAATTTGTATTGAATGTCAGAATTAAAAAAAAGTTATTATGCAGTCGAGAGCTATATTAATATATTTTAAGTGTTATTTTTCATTTTTGAATTTGTTGAATTATTTTTATACGAAAATACGTCAACCTACATGCGACATGACTGAGAGTGTTGACATGGCAGTGAAAGCATAGGATGAACCAATGTGAACAGACGTGTTCACTTTCGATGAACAGGTTTGACCCTGACACTCTGGATGATCATCCAAAGTGAAGCAATGTGAATGCTACTTAAGTACTGTTTCAGAATACGAGCCATGGTCGTTCACATACGTTCACTTTCAGTGATCACTCCGGATGATCCTCCAAGATGAACAGGTGTGAACGGGCGTTTCATCGCTAGTGATCACTAGCGATGACGGAGGAAAGAGATTACAACTCGTCATAATTTTGATGAAAAGTCCTTTCACTGAAACGACCATAAACAAGTTTCATCTTATTATTTGTTTTATTCTCTATGAATTTGTATTGAATGTCAGAATCATGTACAAAATTATTATGCAGTCGAGAGCTATATTAATTTATTTTAAGTGTTATTTTTCATTTTTGAATTTGTTTAATTATTTTTATACGGAAATACGTCAAACTACATACAACATGAGTGAGAAAGTAGACATGGCAGTGAAAGCATAGGATGAACAAATGTGAACGGACGTGTTCACTTTCGATGAACAGATTTGACCCTGACACTCTGGATGATCATCCAAAGTGAAGCAATGTGAATGCTACTTTAGTGTCTTTCTCAATTTCTCTGAATTTCTCATAATTTGTGTATCGCTGAGGACGCTGAGCGCTGACGTTCACCGGTTCACCATATCGATATCACCATTGTTTTGTTGATTCACTTTGGGTCTTCGTTTTAGCTGCTTCCCTGAGATTTCAGTTAAAAAGCACCAATTCGGCTATTTCAACGGTATATAACAGAGTATAATAATACTGTATTGAAAATATAAAATCTGTGTTTTTGGCGAATTTTCTGCTGATTTCTTAATATTCGATTTTATGTTACTGTTAAAAACTTAATACTCATTAATTTAACACTTTATATTTATCTCGTATCTGATGATTACAAAAACGTTATATTAATTATTAAATTACATCATTTCAGATAAATCATGTTCCGGTTAGCTTTGGGAGACCGCGTTGATCCAGCTGAAGAGAAACGAAGAGTTAGAGAGAATACCATTCAGAATGTGGTGGCATTTGCTCTTCTTGTAGGAGCGATTAAGATTGGTGAGTTTATGATTTAGGAATATAATTATGGGGAATAGATTTATTCCTTTTTATAAGTTAGCGATGGTTTTATATAGAATTTTGAGGTTAGGTTTACTATATTATATTGGCAGCTTAAAAATCACCTCAGTGAGAACAATGTTCTCAGCAATTTCCAGTCTGGCTTCCGTGAAGGATATAGCACGACATCTGCCCTAATAAAAATCACTGAGGATATTAGATGGGCTATGGAGGGACAACAACTTGCACTACTAGATTTCAGCAGTGCTTTCAATTCGCTTTAATAACTTCTCTGAACAGCATCAATGTTTCCCAGTCTTGCGTAGATTCGTTTACTTCTTACCTAAAGGATCGGTGGTAGTGTGTGCAGCTGTGTTGTGGTGTTGATTCGGGGTGGGTGACTGACGGCAGGAGTTCCTCAAGGAGGAATACTTTCTCTGTTACTATTCTTCCTATTCGTAAATTCTATTGTGAAACAGTTACCTTGTTGTTACCATCTATACGTAGATGATCTGCAGATATATACACATGCTAAACTTCACAATATCTCATCTGCCATTGATTCTACCAATGAACGTTTGCAACGAATCTCAAACTGGCTAGTGCTCAAGGTTGAAGAATATGAGCTTACCTCATAATACCGTGAATTCAGTAGTAATACACGTAGTAGAACTCCATAATTATGTTATTTGAAACAAGTGTTTCTTTCTATTGTAGATTATTGATTCCGAGAGAGATGTCCTTTGACTTATCAAGTCATTATCAACTGATAAGTCAAAGGACATCTATCTCAGAATCAATAATCTATAGTACATTGAAGGACCCGAAAGAAACACTTGTTTCAAAATACATAACTCAAAAAATTCTTGCTAACCAATGTAAAAATCTTATTAGTCCAGTCCTTACTGTGGCCCATTATCGTCTACGCTGATGTTGTGTATGTAGTAGTGATGTAACGAATATTCGTATTCGCAAAAAAATATGCGAATGTTTTTTTTATAATAAAGTATTGGATATTCGGTAAAAGTACCGGATACTTAATAATATAATAATAATAATAATAGTTTATTACACACAAATATCATTTACAATAATCGAACAATAAAATAAAACATTTTTTTTTCCTAATACAATTACTCCCCAAAATTGAGCGTAGCTCGTGCTTTGGGGAGAATTATTTTATACTATATAAGCAATCAAAATAAAAAATTAGCAATCAGAAAAAAGACATACACATATAGTCACAATGTTCCGACTAGAAATTCTACTTAACAAGCTTAATCATAGCATATAGATCAAATCAGAAATATACAAGAAAATCATACAAAAAAAACAAACAAAAATCAAAAAAGAGTCATACCATAATCATTCATGTATTTAGTCTCGTTCAATAAATCTTATGACAAACTTTTTAAATTGCTGCAGGTCAACATTATCAGCACATCCATGTTCTATATCTAACTGGTTATACCACTTCACACCTTTGTATGCATAGTGGTGTTGGCCTGTTGTAGTCCTCTTGAAGGGGACTTAAAGAAGTCCTCTTTCACACGCCCTGAGACTAATACAACATTCCGAGTGGATTCTTAATACAAAATAGTCTTTATATATTTGTATTAGTGTAGCTTTCTTGTACAATTTATCGAGAGACAGTACTGGCAAATCTTTATACAGTCTATCGGTCGGGTAATCTATTGGCCTCCTCAGAATAATCTTTAGCACGCCTCTCTGCAGTACCATTAATGGCGCTAAAGTAGTCTTAAAAGTACCTCCCCATCCAACAATGCCATACTGCAGTATAGATTGGACCAAGGCATAATAAACCATCTTAAGTGCCTGTAAGTCAAGTATGCCTCTCAACCTATAGAATATATACAGCATCTTTCTCAACCTTTCTATCGTTGCCTGAATATGTTCTTTCCACTTAACATTGGAATCTATCCAAATCCCTAAATATTTCACCTTTTTACAAATTGCGATCTCCGTACACTCAGCACCACAAGAACTTACGTCAGCTATACATTTTTCGGTATGTATTTTAACAATTTGACTTTCGTCAGATGTTGATTTATTCTGTAGTGAAAAAGGTACACATTGTGTTTTGTCTTTGTTCAGCGAGAGGAGATTATCATCAAACCATTTTTTAAGTGTTGAAATACTCCTGCTAGCCAATACCTCCACGTCTCCCCAAGTTCTACCCCTAGAGACAACTACTGTGTCATCAGCAAATGAAAGGACCCTAGATTCTGCCTGCAAAGAGAATATATTGTTCATGTAAATCAGGAACAGCACCGAACTTACCCGGTACATTATAGAAAAAGGTACTGCATGAAAATATTCTTTAAGAAAACCGAGGAGTTTTGAAATATTTTAAATTCCTCCTCCTCCATACTATATTAAGGAGACTTTTGAATACTTGGTGAGTCACGGTTTACCTCAGGTCTAACAACCAGCACATCCTGGCTCATTGTACTACTTTCATCTCAAACTCTTTTGCAGTTCAGGGTGCTCTTTGCTCAAATAATCTCCCTTCTAACCCGAGACCGACTCTAAGTCTGATGTCTTTCAAGCGAGCCGTTAAATAAATTTATTTCCATGAATACAGCCTCCAAAACCTAAAACCCATCACTCCCTCAGCCCACCCTTCCCTTACAGTATTTTCTTGTTATTATCAATTATTTAGAATTATTGGAACTTTTGCAGTTTAGTGGCCCCACCCGTTGTTGGGTTATATAAATCATCACTGAACTTAAGTTCTTGAATGTCTTAAACATGTTTTGTGAATTTTGTCTTTTTACAGGACACTTAAAAATTTAGAAAAAAGCAGGTCCATTAATTATTTTGTAACACTGCTAATCAATATATTGTTAAAAAAAGAATAACAATATATTATAGTTTATGATACTGTGTACAGAAGGAAGAAAAAAACAGATTTCTATTTCATTAATTTCAATATATAATGATCCATCCTTATCAGTGATTAACTGGCTTTTTTTGGTATATTTGTAAGTCATGCTCAAAGAAATAGACTATTCTAAATATATTATTCCAATGATGAATGTGGATATTTTGTACTAGATGTTGTAAAGCACCCTGGAAGTGATGTTATGTGAGGATTATCTCTCATTGTCCTCATCATTATAAACTTACCTTCCGATTTCAACATGTTTATCACTACTATCCATGCATCCTAGTGGAAAGTTAGTTTATTCTTAATATAATTCAGTATTTTATGTTTTGATTATTTTTATCTGTAGCCCCGTATGTGTTGGAGACATTGGACCTGGTGTGACAGTCAACCTTTGGAATGTGAAGGAGAGAAGGTGGAAATGGTTGAGATAAGTTATGTTGTTTATTATGTATGAATGTTCAGATATTGTAATGAAATATAATGTAATAATACACACATGTAATAAATACACCAAGGCTTTTTATTTTTGATTCAATATTACATTATTACCTTTCAAAGGTGTTTGTTGCATGAGCTAGCCTTTGATGAGAGATGTTATGACTTTACTGAAAACAGGATGTAAGATTTTCAAATGTAGAAAGTAATTTTTAGAGGATAATATTATTGTTTAGTTTTTATTATGTATATCATTTAATATATTTAGAATATAACATTAATTGGCATTTCATATTAAGGACTGCTGACAAAAGATTTTAGTAAAACTGCAACAAATAAAATAATAAAATACATTTAAATAAAAGGTGTATAATAATAAATTATAATAAATCACACTAACAATATTTATAACAAAAATGTGTAATCTTATCAACACAGCAATTGCATTATTTAAAAAGCACTTTAGAATCTCTTCGTCAAGTTGAAAATTACAACATTTAGTTTGGTGACTAACTATAAAATATTACAAAATGCTCAATAATCATATAAATTTATAAAAGAAAACTTTCATCAACTATATTACAGATCAAAATCAACTTACAATTGAAATACATTACATGAGTTTATGTTTCATGCTCATTATTAAAATGTGTGTTTATTTTACTTTCTCACATACATTATGCTCTAAAAGATCATTAAACTAATATTTTTTTGGGTCAGAGTTGGATAAAGTAATATTGTGTATTTTTAAAACTACTAGAGCTTGAGTAAACTTAAATATTCCCACATAACTAATTTAAAAAAAATCCACTCATTTGTTGTTTCATCATCACTTAAGTCAATTTTAAACAACACACCTACAAGAGACTCCGATGAATATAATTATTTTACTAAAATGTATAATGAGACTTAAAATGGTTGGAGTTGATTCCAAGTTGAAATATAACTACTTACACAACATAGATCACAAAAGACAACACTCTTAATAGGACTATTTATTTCTATTACATCTAGTAATTGAAGAACTAAAGAGATAAAAATGTAAATAAACGATTCTCCCTGTACTTTTATAATGCACAGCACACAGCATCTCATTTCACTCAGAACAATGACACAATCCAGATCTATTGCTTCCTAAGTTCAACGAGAATAAAGAAGAAGCATTCCACTACCTTTTTACAAGTCATCATTATAATCAAAATTTACAGCGAGTAAGTTAAATCTAGTCTAACAGTGTTATTATTAATTACTCGAAAATTAACATTTACGTATAAAAATGTGTGTAAATTTATCAGTTGTAGTGGAATAATGCTAGATTGTATTTCACTAACTAAAATTATGTATAATTAGATTCCATTCACTGCTCACATACCTCACACCATCATACTCAATACATTCAACAACCAACTATAGATGCCAACAATTATAATCCAATGGCGACTCAATTTGCAAGGAAGATGCTACATCAACACAATTTATACATATAAAATTAAAAATGTAAATTAGAAGCCAAGTGTAAAATCATTCCTCTTATCTGATACGTGAATTTATACTATAGCAATACCACCTCAACATATATATTTTGTATTGTATTAAGGACTAAGTCCCCTGGTAAAAATTAACATAAATGTAATATTCACCATTACAAATATGTACTTTTCTCTAACAGTTATGGTAGCAATATATGTATAGGCATTTTCCACAACTGAACAAATATACTTCTGATCAGTTTATGTTTGTGTACATCATGTTTTAAAATTTATTTATCAAGTGTTTTGGCTTTAATTAATTAAGCATAAGAACTCATAAAATTTGCACATTACATATATATGTATTATACATCTTAATGAAAGAGTTGTCACATATACATATATATATCTATCACCTTGAATATTATGCAAATGATGAAGGAATAAATAGTGGGTGCATCAAAATCAATCTATCAAGTTAACATAACATCTTAAAATATACCAATAGATAATAAGTCTAATATTCATGAGAATAACTTTCCCTTGATTGGGATGCCTGTGTGCATTATTGGAATAAAAGTAGTAGGTATGTATTGTAATATATTATCACTAGGTGTTATTATGTTGCTATTAATATGGAATATTATATATTGTCTGGCAGTAAGTGTGTTATGCATTTGTATTGAGGTCCCCAAAACTTGTTTTGAGTTACATGTGTGGGAAATTCAGGGTGAATCACTAAATAATATAAAGTTCCTTTAAATATTTGAATTTGTCATATGGAAGAACGAAAATGTCTATAATTTTTCTATAATAAAATCATTCCTTCGTAAACTGAAAAAAAATCACTAAATCACGTATTAAAAAATGAATTTTAGTGACTTGTCAAAGACGCAATGACATCAGATTGGTCATCCAAGATATTACAGTATATTTATATATTATATAATATAATATGTTAGTGTATGCGTAAGATCACTTTTTATTTGTCAGTCTAATCTGATTCTGATAAACTGTCCGCTTCTTGCAGCCATGTAAGCCAGCTGTTCACTTGGAACAAAGCTTGGCCTTTGCCTGGGAAGGTGTCGGTGATATCTTCTTTCCACATGAAAAATGCCTCTTCTTCACAAATGGCCTGTTCATACAGGGCATCAAACCATCGCAATAGCATTCCTGCAATATATCACAATAGTGTTATAATACTTAGCACAACACTTGGTCCAGTAACCAAATAAAATTAAAGACACTTTGTATAAAAATTATGATTAATTATTACCTTTGGGGAAGCCGAGGGAGAAGCAATAAACTTGCAGGGAGTGTATTGCCATGAGCTGCAGTTGATGGTTCTTTCTGAGGAAGGAACGCAATACAGGAGTATATTGATCCAGAAGAGCTCGTTCTTTCTCCACAAGGGACTTGTCTGGAGGATTCACCACGGCCACACCAGTAGGCAGAGTGGACTCCTATAATACATGTTTATACGACTCAGTCCACTTCAAAACCATCAGAAAATAGAAAAAATGTTGCGCAATGTTTTTGAAATTAACTTACACTTCGCAATAACTGGGTCTATAATTTAATTAATATCGAACTGCAGGTCCCTTGTTCATGAGGCAGAGACTCTACCTACAGGCTACTACTGACGAACTCAGATGATGGGTCCATATTTCATTTTATCACAAAAATTATTAAGGGTGAATAATTTTCGCCAACTTATTATTTTAACATGTCAAACTGTGTTGTAAGTTTTAGTAAAATTCAATTACTAAAACTTATAAAATGATTTTAGTATTGCGAATGTTTATTTGAGCAATGGTCAAATGTTGTGGTAGCGGATGACACTTCTAGTGCTTTTGCATTTTCTTATATTTATGTGTTTAACTAATAGTCATTTAAATCCTGTTCCGTAAAAATGACGAAGAATAACTTACACACTCATATATATTTTGACGAGCTTGTCACCTGGATGTGAGTGATTTTACCTCGGATCAGCCTTATATTATTGGTGTTATGAGGCGCATTTTGAATGTTTATATTACATTACGAGCACCATTATTTTTTAATAAATTTTAATTTAATATACTGGTGACAGCAATTCAAGTGATTGCATTGAATTCTGTGAACAATTTTAGAAATTGTTATTTCCACCTGAAAAATAATAATGAGACCAGAAAAGAGGGGAATAGGATGACAAAGTAGGAAGATAAAAGAATGGGAATAAAGGGGAGTGTCAAGTCATATAGGTGAACCTCCTAAGTTTCTTCTCTTTCTCATTTCGGGTTTATTTTACCTTCATCTACCATGTTTGGGCATCTTACTTGTATGGGAGTTGCATATATCTTAGTGTAATAATCTTAGGTCCTCAGAGCTGAGAAACACCTGGGTAAAGGGGTTATAAACAGCAAAGAAGTTGACAAACCTGAGTAATGTATTTAATAAGCACAGTAACAAGTGCATTGATGAACCCAGGATCCGTATGACAGGAGGGGTCCAAGTTTTCTTTGATCCATTTATAAAATTGGTTAGGATTGGGATCAGCCTGCAGCTGTTTGGCCAATTCTGCCTGGATGCGTAGCAATGGGAACAGGAATGATAGGCCACGCTCTTCCAGTATTTCAGCGAGACGCTCTTTTGTGCGCTCGCTTGCAGGCAATAGTGACATGAGATTTACCTACAAATATATCACAATAAATTGAATTGACTATTACAATTTGATGTTTCAAAACATCTACGAAACATTGTAATGATGTTTAAGTCTTTTATTCTAGTAATGAAATAAAGTAAGTTTGAAAATAATAAGCCAACACATGGCAAAATATTTTCTAATTGTCACTGTTTTCTAAGGTTATGATAGGGTTATTCCGTGTCAAATCATCACACTGATTCAGACTTGATGTCTCAGATTTTCATGATTTTTTTTTATGCAGCAATATATCATAGACTTATGAAAAAATACCAAATTTCAGTTATGTAGCACAATTATTTTTGAAGTTATTAATTTTTAAAAATCACAATTTTTATGAAAAAATCTCATGTCTTGGCATCTTTGGATGCCTATAGACTGGCAACCAGTGATGATATAAACCTGGGAGAGGTCTCGTTTTAAAGCTGTTGAATGGGGCTTTAATCTGTTGTGCCACAGGATAGGGGTCACGGCCACAGGGAGGCCTATGTTCAACAATGGACGCAGGGAGGCTGACATGATGATGATGATAGGGATATCTTCTTCCCCTTGTCCTAGTTGGGTCGGGAGGCCCATTGCACCTAGGTACTTCCTCCAGAGATCCCTGTCCACTGCTGCTTCCAGGACCTCTGGCCACTCCAAACCAAGCCTTTCAACACACAAGTTTGACACCTGCCCTTGCCAGCTTCTTCTAGGACGGCCTACCGGTCTTCTGCCCTCTCCCACAGCCTCCAAAGATCTAAGTGGTAGTCTGTCTTCTGGCATGCGGAGAACGTGACCCAGCCATCGCAACTGCGACCTCTCTATATGCAGGAGTACTGGTTCTACCTTGAGAGCCTCACGAACATACGTATTCCTTATACGGTCTCTCAATGACACACCAGCCACTCCCCTGAGGAACCGCATTTCTGCTGCCTGTAACCTTGATCTCACGTTCTCTGTGAGCATCCAAATCTGGTGTCCATATGTGAGGATAGGGCAGTATATTGTCTTAAAAATGGCCATTTTCGTCCGTTGGGTCAGCTCGGATTTACGTATTATCGGGTTTTTAAGCGCTTTCAGCACATTTCCTGCCGACACAATCCTCTTGTCTATGCACGCTGTTTGTCGACCATCTGCTGAGAACTCCACTCCCAGGTATTTGAATGTCGAGATCTGTTTGAGTTGGGCCCCGTTCACATGTACCGCACACTGCACTTCTTCTCGGCTTATGACCATTACTTCCGATTTAGTTGTGCTTATACTCATGCCAGCTCTATTTGCAACCGACTCGAAACTACTCAACCATTCTTGCATACCACTCTGAGATGAAGTTAGTCTTACTGTATCGTCAGCAAACAACAGTGTTTTCAGATTCACATTACCCACTGTTATCTGATCAGGAGTTTCGCTCTTTCTGTTCATCCAATCCATATATATCGTGAAAAGAATCGGGGACAGCGGACAGCCCTGCCTCAAGCCTATACCAATGGGGAATTCTTCTGTTAGACTCTCACAAGCCCTCACTCTACTCATGCAGTCAACGTACAAAGATTTTATCGACGACAACAGGTTACCTCTTACTTCATATGTTTCTAGTACTTGCCATAGATTTTCACGAGGTACCGTGTCGTATGCTTTTTCTAAATCGATAAAACTTGCGTACACAGGCTTGTCATATTCCCAACACTTTTGAGAAAGTTGGCACAATGTAAAAAGGTGATCAACAACGCCTCTACCTTGTCGAAACCCACACTGTTCTTTCATAAAAATTGTGATTTTTAAAAATAAATAACTTCAAAAATAATAATTGTGATACATAACTGAAATTTGGTATTTTTTCATAAGTCTATGATATATTTCTGCATAAAAAAAAATCATGAAAATCTGAGACATCAAGTCTGAAAATCTCTCAAAATTGTGTTGAATTGACACGGAATGACCCGATAACTACAAAAATATCAAAATACTTTTCCAATCAACAAATAATGTTATGACAAACAGAATAGCCATCAGTACTCCTATTTTTGATTATCAAAGGTTGCCATGAATGGAATAGAGTGAACAATACATACCTTACTATTATTGAAGACCTCAGTAAGTGGCTGTTTACCAAGTGTCTTATTCATTTGTTGTAGTACAAGTAAAAATAGAGGATAATGCACTCCATTTTCTGTAATGGATGCTATTTCTGATAGTGTTGTGATGTTCTTCTGCATGGCATTAGTAAGCAAATGTGCCACCAATGTACCAATGCGAGGTGTAGATGCCTCTTTCTGTGTGATGACTTGAGCTAGAGAGCGTATGCCCTCATTGCAAGCTGCTGTTGCTACCACTGAGTCTTCCTTCAGACCAGCTAAGAATTGCAGGCATTTCTCCGATTGGTCATCTGGAAAAACAATATTAAACAAATATTCAACAATAATAGATAACACCCCACACCTTTGATATTTTGTAAAAATGAATAATATTTACCAGGCTTCTCCAAAGCATAGTTGAGCACAGTAAATGGAACATCCTTAAGAATTTTGTCAGGAATTTTGAGTTCTTTGAACGACAGTCGCACAGCTTCTACAGGATCTTCTGCAGGAATCTCAGTTATTTCTTTTTCTTCAGAATCTTCCTTAGGTTTACTTTCTGTCAATCCATCTAGTATACTAGTCACTCCTTTAAGTATCTCTTCTCTGTTAGGACCCTGTTCAAGAAAATATTCAGTTTGACGAAAATGTAACTCCCAACAAAACTGTTCAATCATTACTCAAATTATTATAATATATGTACTAGAATTTTGAAGGATTGAATAAAAATATATTTGTATGTCACTCTATTAAATTTGTTAACAGTGAAATATGTAAGAGCTATTCACTCAATTGGCTAGTTTCTGATTTGTTTGCTAACAGAAGTGTTAGAGGATGAGATGAGTAATATACAGTACCTACATTACAAAATAAGACTTTTGTCGTCTCACCTTATCTTTTCTGGCTTTGCCACCTTTATCTTGAGCCGGTTTAATTGTAATAGCAGGCTCTTTGAGTAACGGTGAAGGACCGAGAGATGCAGGTGCCTTTGGAGGAGTTGGTGTATAGTCTGATATATTGTTACTACTGCGCTCTCCTGAATTGGGCCTCAAACCTGGAGACATAACATCTAAATATAAAATGTTTTCCTTTATACAGAATGAAACTGATTCACTAGATTCTCTATGTGACTAATAAGCAAACATTAACTCCTTTACATTTTAGCTTGACAATGAGAGCAAAAATTCTTGAAAGTTGGTTCACAATTAATAAAATCACTGTGAAAGTACTAGTGCTGTAATGAATCACTGATTTCAAAGTATTCGCAGAAAATATGCAAATATTATTTTGGTAATAAAGTATCGAATAATGGGTAAAAGTACCAGATACTTTACCAGTTTGGAAAACAATAGTCGGTACAAATACCTGGTACATCGTAGAAAAAGGTAATGCAAGAAAATATGTATTCTTTGCAATTGTTGAAATGTATTTATTTATTTTATTCTTCACTTTACATTGTTTACAATAATACAAATTAACACAGAAAATATCATTTATACAATTCAATATAAAGAGGGCGAGTTTATCACTAAAATGCGATGTCTTCCAACTAACCCAGGAATTTAAGCTTTTAGTAAAGCCAGCACCGACAGACAGGCTTGGGTACAAGTCAATATTCGCATTTACATTTGCGAATATCCAAAAACGCTCATTGGTTATACCTACATATCACTAGAAAGTACTAAATATAAGTGTTTTATTTTTATTAATGTCACATAATTTTTTTTGACAAAAATAAAAATGTTTCATGCAATAATAAACATAGAGTTTCAATATTATTATATTAATCATTACAACTATTTTGAAATCGATTCAATACAATTAAAAATGTTTTGACTACACATCCTACTATTTAGCAAACGTTTCTACATTTACTTGCCAACTTTCTGATATGGTCTCATTAAAGCTTCAATATCTTTGTTAAGACTCAGAAACCGCGAAATGCTGGTTTTTTGTTGGTTTTTACATTTTTTAAATCGTCTTTAATAATGTTACATATTCACGGAAAAAATATATGTTATAGATCAATTCTTTTTCTATTGAATGGTAATGTTTTGAGTTTGGATAGTTTATTTATTTTTTTGATAAAAATTCCGAAAAAAATATCATTTTTTTGTTTTTGAATCACTTTGCTTGAATACCGGGTGGAACAGCGACATATTTTTTTTTTGTTATAATGCCTAATAATATTTTGCAGTGAAATGTCATGTAAATATTTTCAACAAATATTAAAATCAGTTTTAAAATTAAAAAAACCTTCAGTTGAGGAACAATTCATATTTGTATGACGTCTTTATTTTTGTCCAAAGAAAGAGAAGGTCTTATACTTTATCTATACGCGCACGAGAGAAAAATGACACAGTCGGTTCCGAGCCGGCTTGCAGTGCGGACGTGGGGTCTGCGCTAATTTTTTGTTTGTTTTTTTGTCATTATTAAATTAGGTATATAATTTCACAATATTTGCATATAAGTCTCGAGTATATAAGTACTACACTACGGATCATACCTTTTGGAAAAATGTATTTTACGACGAATTTAATCTTGATTTTTTTTGCATATTTTATATTTTTTTTTATCTTATTAAGTACATAATGCAATATATTTATCGAAAACAATATATTTTATACATCTTTTTTATTATTATTATTAAATATCGATGGTATAGCGCACAGATGTGGTAAGTGCAGTTTTTACCGAAAATGAGTTATTATACGCATGTGAATCTATATCATCTGAAGTATGTTCCTTAGGAATATTATTGCGTAACTCTGTGTCATTAACGAGATATTTAAGAAAAACTATGTATGATTAGTACTACATTGTATGGCATCTCAAACTTTCAACATTGATTATCTCAAAACTATGAAAACTGCACTTACCACATCTGTGCGCTATGCCATCGATATGAACAAATAACAAGGAGTAAAATATCCATGTAAAATGAGCAAGCTAATCGCTTCTTCCAACTAACCCATTTTTTTAGTAGGCTTGCCCATATTTACTTTTTTATAAAAAACATTATACTTAAAAAAGAAATCACGACATAATTATCCCATAAGTAGGGTAACCAGCAGAACAGTTGCATGTAATAAACATGCAGGCCGTCTTCTCTGTGCCAATAAAAAAAATAAGACATTCAAGATGGGCGGCAAACCTCATCGCTGAAATTGAGTTGTAATACTTATGTCTTTATTTTTTCGAACACCTCTTTTCACTTTTTTTATTGTAAACAAAAATAACTTTTTTTGTTTTAATACCAGAGCACAACGTTTTTTTAATCAAAATTTAATGTGCTATGATATACCTGCTTGGTTAAAAAAAGAACACCAATACTGTAGGTATTTGAAATATGTATACAAAAAACATTTTGTCGAAAATCCCTAAATTATTACCATCAGTGTAGCTGCATTTAGCTATGCCACCAATAATATATATTAGGCATATTATTACAACACGTAGAAATGCATTCTGTGTGTGTGTGTGTGTGTGCGTGTGTGCAGAAGTACCTACCTAGATATAGGCTAAAATTTTATAGTAGTTATTATTATTATTCTCTTTTGTTAGAAGTTGTAATTATTATTATTACCTACTAGTGGCGGGACCAGTGGGGTAATGAGCAATTTTATTATTCCACAAATTAATACAAAAATTTAAAAGCACACCTGACTTGAGAAAATGTCTATACCCTTCCCCCCATTTCCTCTTTCACATCGCCAATTTTTCGATTTAGTATAAGACTGAGATATTTCACGATTATATTTATGTTCCGTTGAGCACTCGGTGAAGAATAGGTCAACCACTTTTTTCTGTAAGTTTTCGAGTGTCCTGTAAAAGTCAGGTGTTCGAGAAATTTTTCATTTTAAACTCGGCGATAAGATTTGCCACCCTTCCTAAATGTCCTATTTTTTATTGCGGCTGATGCTGACCACCCCACTTGTGGGATAATAGATTAAAAGTTGCACCCTCCCTCACCCATGAATGTTACAGGAATGTCATCCATACATACTTGTGGGATAAGCCGTGATAGTATAGAAGTAGTAGATATGTAGGTATGTGCCTACAATTT
Organism: Athripsodes cinereus; assembly: GCA_947579605.1. Lineage (NCBI taxonomy): Eukaryota > Metazoa > Arthropoda > Insecta > Trichoptera > Leptoceridae > Athripsodes > Athripsodes cinereus. Next base: position 14,680,158 of record OX388310.1, read on the forward strand.
CAAAATTTACCCAAATTTTTGAAATTCTATCCCCCGTCGCCAGATTTCCATTACGATACATAGGAATATTCCAATTTCCATTACGATACATAGGAATATTCCAATATTTTCATACCTATCAGAAATTTATATGAAAAATATGTAATCGGGTGCTATTTTGCATGTGTGGAAAGCACGCCACTGTGTCCTGCTGTGTGATGCACTAGTGTGTCCCCCTCTAACCTCTCCCCTCCCTCTTCATCGCTTTTTCCGCATTCACTCACTGGACTTTGTAAAAATAATTTGAGTAAATTCGTATGTGTGCTTGTATTGTTTGTGTATTGTGCTACAGAAGTTTATATTAAACAAGCAATAGAAATGCATAGTTATAATCGTTGTGTATTTCATGTTATAGGTCGGTATTTATTGATTATCCTTAAATGTGGCTGCTATCATATATTATATAGTATCTGGTAATGATTTAGACAATATTATTAGACAATTTGAAAAAAGGCACAAAATGTGACCTTGTCTTTATGAACAGTACCCCTTACGTGCAGTTAGTTCACTGAATAACAAATTGTGGGAGATGCCGTGATGGTTTATTTTTATCATAATATGATAAAAATAAACCATCACTATGTAAATAATGTCAACTTCCAAAAAAAAATATATTTCAATTGATAATAAATACTAGACTATGATATAAAATAAATCGTTAATGTTTTTCAACTAATCTAACCTAAAATTTTCAATTTTCAGAAACCAACATAATAATATCAAAAATTTTATTTATAAAATAATTTTTCTTTCTTTGTCAAGAATTGTTCTAATCATACTTTTTATTTGACAATATTCTCAGGGTAAAGCCGGATACTGAGCTAGTAATATTATAAACGCACAAAACTTTGGTTGAATATTTTGGACTAAGTATTATTTTTATTATTATTATTATTATTAATCCTTGGTCCTGACTATGAGCTGAGAAAATAATAATATCAGCGGAACTTCGATACTCGTATTGAGACGCACTATTATTATTATTTATACCGTCGTGTCGTATTGCACTAACACATTCAAATATAACATTTGTCTTAATACACACATCTAAGCAATAAAGGTGTTCTCCTATTGGATAATTTGGCGGAATTTTTTTATTATATACTAAACGACATTTTACCTAATCATGATATTTTATTTGAGTAGGTCTTCCTCTTAATAAATAAGGTATTTGAAATGTTTTTAACCTAAGGCCTGCCTAGAGGATGAGAGCTCTATAGTTTATAATTTATTTATTTATTTAATTTTATAAAGTTATAATTATACCTTGAAATTAACTTATAACAAACATAAATTTTAGTCTAACTTACTTACTAAACTTACAACAATACACTCGCTCAGTCGCCTTCCATTCCCAACATTCATACATTACATTCATACAGGGTGTCACGATACCCAATCATCAAAATTATTTTTTTCTAACAAAAATTTTATGCACCCTCCACGAAAGGTCGGTACATTCGGCGCAGATCTTATATGTGACAGCAAATCTTTGAAGAGTCTGAAGCCTCTGTAGAAGAGACTTCTCTCTGTACTCGAACGTCTCGGCACCTTTATTCTGAACAAGTCACGCCCTCTCGTGACTTGTTCAGAATAAATTAAATAAATTTGTCTTTTCTGATTACAGCTTAAGCTTAAGCTCTAGAAAGCTTAAAGTTTATGTAGTGAAAGGGGAGTTTGCCAGCACCTGGGATAGAATCGCACATCTCTCGCACATGGGGTCGAGACTCTACTTCTAGGCTAACGACGAACACATATGTGTGAATTTATCTATAGGTTAACAGAAGTATTAATATTAAGCAACAAAAAGAAATATCTTACTAGATTGTGGTGAATGGAATGGGTATGTTTGAGGTTTGAGATTGTTAGCCTTGTAGAGTAGAGAATTGGCATCAGGTCTCATTTGCAGTTCCTCCATAGACGAGGGTGTGTGTAGAGTCAATCCTTTTTTAAATCTTGGAGCTACATCCTTGTTGTTAGCTATAAACAAACAACAAAACTCGAATTATGCTGGCTACAATTTTAAATGAATGCTTTACTTTTTAGATCAATATTGTACACATTGTTACCCATAAAACATAATTTATAAGATATTTAATATCTTCAATTCAGCGATGATGTACACCCATCCATATTAGTTATACCTTTCTTTTATGGTTCAGAGTTGACAACTAATGTCTTCCTTAGATGCAGTCAGTTCACTGGCTCCTGTACTAAGGATATAATGTTGATATATAAATAGAGTTTAACCCCACTATCTAGTGATTGAATTTTGATGAATTACTCAAATACTGTACAGCAGCAAATGCCATAGACTTGCAATTTATTGAAATATTTTTTTAGAGTAAGGAAGCAAATAAGTAGAGGTAGCAGTACCATTATTAGAATTCTGATGCTTATTGTATCCACTGCCTCCCTGTTGCCTCTGATTATAATTGTTGTATCCACCTCCTTGGTTTCTGTGACTACGGTAATTGTCCTTGTTATCGTTCTTGTTGTTTCCATAACCGTTAGAGCTTGCTCTGAAAAACATGAAGCAAGTAAATATTGATTTAGTGCAAGTATGTATGATAACATAAACAAAAATTAAGATGAAGACTCACTGGCATATGAGGAGGTTCAGTGATTGAGGGAGGTAGATGTCCTCCGCAAATCCAGTGCGTGTCTTAAAGCCACCACGGAAGAGTGCATTACTGGGCTGCGGGTCCTGGTTGTGGAGCCCGTGTTGGCGCAACCTCTCGTACTCACTGCTTCGTCCGGTGATGTTGTGCATGTCATCATCTCCACGTATCTGTTGTATAGGAACAGGTCCCTCGGTGATGATGGCTTTGCGTGGCATCCAGCCATTTCTTCGTAGATCTATCACGTCCCGAAGCATGAACCTGATGCGTGGCATCAGCTCCATGTTCTGTGACAGCTTCTCCACCTGTTGGAAGTACTGGTCCATGAGTCCACGCGCCGCTTCAGTGTCCAGCACCCTACCGCAGGTCTTGAAGAGCTGTACCAGGCATTCCAGGTCCTCCTGATGCTCGGATGCACGTTTGCTCTCTGGCAGCAGTTGTGTGATGCACTTGTGCACAATGTTGTGGGAGAGGATTCCCAGTTTGGCCAACTCTCCGGCAAACTTGATGTTGCCCAGCATCTTGCACTTGGCCACATACCTCCTCTCATCCTCCTCTGGGGTGAGGGGTTTGCCATCTTGCTCAAACGCTTCCTGGACAGCTGATCTGTTTTCAAATTCAGTGCGGCACTTATTGAGTAGAAGGTGAAGGAATGTGCTTGGATCATTTGTTGGTTCAAAGTTTGGTACTCGCTCAGAAAGCTTTTTGCATAGCTGTGCATACATAGACGAGTACTTGGGCTCATCTAAGGCCTTGTCAAATATTAGAATTATTACACCTCTAATTAATATTTCTGTATCAAGACCAATATTGAATAAATCATCACTCAGCTTCTGAAATTTCTCTGGTGTAAGTTTATTAAGGATACCCCTGACCTAAAACAGATAAACATACATCATCATGTACATTATTATAATATCAAATAAAAAACTTTATTTAGAATCACTATTGCTTGCCTTACCTTTCTAAAAATGACATCATTTTCGTTACAGTGGGCATCCTGGTGCCTTAGTGAGGATGGGACCCAGCGTCGGTTGGCGGGGGGGACCTGTGCCCACCCCGAGACACGAACAACTGGCCCCGCTTGCCTGGGGCTCTCCGTCTTGCTGGCTGGCTTCACACCAACACAAGTATCCTCCTCACACCACTGCACAGCTCCACACAACTCCGGATGTCTTGGCTGCTCACAACACAGCAATACCCGACAGGACTTGATAACCTACAGCAACACGTCTCACTGCTGGCTGAAAGGCAACAAACAACACTCCAAATAATTTTTTTGTTCACACACTTAACCTTGAGTTCGAAATAAAAATTGCGTAAATTAATACTTTAAAGCACTTCAGTGAAAAAAAGGGTTGAAATTAGCATAGAATTCAGTTCCATAAGCCAACAACTAGAAATTTCAAAATCTAGATTTCTACAAAAGTTTACTTTTTAAGGAGGGTAACACAGTAAGAAATAAGATTTACTTAATATGATATTGTAATAAGGTTATATTTAACATTGTTGTTATTTTATATTTAACTACCGGTCCTCCCCGGCTCCGCACGGGTAGATTGGAGTTTTAGTAAGGATCCCAACTTTTTTGAAAATATAATATACCTAGTCTATGTAACCCGGGGATAGTGTAGCTTCCCAACAGTGAAACAATTTTTCAAATTGGTTCAGTAGTTTCGGAACCTATTCAATGCAAACAATCAAACATTTCCTCTTTATAATATAAGTATAGATAAAATTGTTAAAAAAACGATTTTGATGATAATATAAACATGTAGATAATGACATTCTTTCAATTCCACAAAACAAAAAAATGATGAAATTAGAATGATTTTTATTAAAAACACATAAAATAAAATAATCTCTATTGTGCATTTTCACATAGTACAAATGGCGGGTTTATTTCCTGCAGGCAATTTCTAACAACCGACTAGTTTTGATTTGACACATTTGTTTTGATTTTATATAGAGCGCCATACTGCTTCAAAACTTTAACATGTCATAACTTGGAATATTAGAATTTTGAGTAGATGGTTTATGTAACTGGAGGATCGATATGTTTATGTTTTATACAGAGATCAACATAAAAAAATAAATGGGAACAAACCTGATCTAAAATTTATTATTAAATGACTTTTCTCAGATAAAGCAATGACAAATAAAATAGGGAAAATATAATTATTAAGAGCCGACACAATATTACGACGACGACGACCGGTGTCCCCGTCGCGCTTTAAATTTGCGCAACTAATGCGTCATTCACGGTAATTTTCACAAAAATACCAGATTTGTTGTATTAAATGCCCGTTATCAGCAATAATAATTCCAAGTATAATATTATTCTCCCGAAACAATGAGGTGAACAGTCATTGATATGACGACTATTGACCCATCTGGGCTACAGTGTGTGTCAACAACAATTTATTTCGCATTATTTATTAGTAGGGTGATAAAGAATAACAAGTGTAATTAGTCAGGATATGCAAACGAACATATGAAACTAATATTTATTTATTTACTATACCTATCTATTCCTATATTAGACACTTTATTGATTGTTGCAAATCTAACTCTTCAAGAACTACATTATAGTTCAAATATTAGTACCTACTCTTGGCCCTGGTGTACCTATAATATTGTTGTCAACAAGGTCATTATTCTGAGTTACAGGGATACACCAAACATAAATTTCTGACACTTTCCACTTTCACGATTTTAAATTAACTAAGTAAAGCAAATACCCATTTGGAAACCATATTACACAAAGGCTTTAATTTTATATACTTAAAACCATGGTGACCACAGTTTACAGCAATTTTTAAATCCCTGTCATATACTCCCTCATATATAACACAAACGGATGACTCACAGCGATTACGCATGATCTAAAACAAAGAATACTACGTAATTTTAATTGTTGAAGAAAATTTACTAGATCAGTGAATAAAGACGCATGATAATATTTGTACCAATTTAGACAAATAACTAGAACGTAGTAAATACGTAACTTATTGTCGCGTTATGGACGCGTTCTCGTAACGTCGTCCGCGTTTTCACGAAAACGTAACGCTTAAATGTGTTTCGACTAGACCTACTGGTGTACATGAAAATTGTGCGATTTAGGCGGCAAGAATGAAGGACAGGGTGACAAAAAATATATACGTGGTCGAGAAAAAGAGTGGTAGGTACTCTGTGGCCGGTCGAGAATTAAATGATGAGATCATGTAGATCAGATCATGATCTTAAAATGATGAACACGTGCTGAGAACATTGTATAGAACATGTAACTATGACCAATTGCGTGGATTTAATGGAATCAAAAGCGAGTGAGGACATGAGGGGTGCTCGATCATTGATGTCAACTCCGCTAAGCGGCAAGATGGTTTGAATGGCCTATAAGTAACACAACATCATAATACATTGCATACAATGTAAGAGTAGATCATAATATGTTCGATTATATTACCTATGTATAATATTCCACGGGCATCACGTGGATAACCTTGCGTGAACCGTGCGCGGTGAGGCGACCTTGGCAGTACCGGCGCTGCGCTGCGCAGTCCGTAAGAAACAAAGGCGGTACTAAAGTAAAGATCGTCTACAGATGATTTCCACCTACTGAGTTATATTACATTATACAGTATAAGTAACTGCCAATAAATCTAATGATGTCTATTACTGAACATTACTAATGCTCCATCGTAATAATTACACGATATAATACATACCTACTTACAAACTGTGTCAAAATGCTACGTTTTAAGGATCAATACTTTTTTACTTGAGAATTAGACTGAATGGCAAAAGAATATGTAGGTACATCTATCTATTTTATAATAGAAACAATTCTCTGTGGCGTACGACACAAGTTTGATATTATTTTTTTCGAAAGTTAGTAGGTACCTACCTACCTGCGAAATGAAAATGTTTAAAAATACGAATTATTTCAAATTATTTCTAAATAATACAAATTGTTGATTATTACAATGTAGATGTACCTATATAATTGTATTACGTACTTGTACCGCAGTTTGATAGAGGGCAATGACCGCAACACCTGAATGAACGCGACTTCACCATATACATCGGTACCGACGCCGCATCTATGTCCACGGTACAATATAATATGTCTACCATCTGCCATAGGTACATCTACATTCACATAATTATACAGACGTAAGGTCCAAGAGCAACGAACTAACATCCCGATATGTCCTACCGACATCGCCTTCGTCATGTTCTGATCCTTTCATTTGTGGAAATAAAGGGAGGCTGGGTCTCCCCATTTTCGAGTTCTTTGGCCAATGCTAACAACCTATAGACGAAACAATATTACCTTCTCTCGATACTTTGACCTAGGCGATAGAAAAAGGGTGAATAGCTAAATATTGTGTATCCAAGAAAAAAGTATGTATCTTATTTAAGACATTTCATATAATAACCATAGAAAAATATATTTAGGTAGGCAGGTATATAGAAATCAAGAAAATCAAAATAATTTGAAAGCAATTGAAATATAAAATAAATCCATATGAATAATGTTGTGTCATCAAATTGTGCATTTCAATTTATGAAAGGAAAATCTCTCGACATCAAAGCGAGAAATGGTAATACGCTTATGGGCCTTCGTGTGAAAATAAAGAATGATTCGCGGTATAGAATTATAACATCTATAGAAATATTAGCGAGTAAACTTAATTGAATAATTCTCAGAATCGCGGAAAAACGGTCATGAACTTGGATAGTTGCCATTAGACGTCAAGTTTCTAATGAACTCAATACATATATCCAGAGATGTGACGTATTTGAAATAAAAGTACTTAAAATACAAGTACAAAATACAAAATACGTATTTTCATTTTGTATTTCAAATACCTTTTCGTAACAAGTAATTTGTATTTTATTTGAAATACTTTTTTTGAGTATTTTGTATTTTACACAAAATACTTTTACAAAATACCTTTTTATTTGTTTGAAACCAAATTCTGCCATTCTGATATGCGCGTACGCAAGCTACTTTTTTGTCAATTTGTTGAATTACGAATACAAAGTTTCCATTAGAGTCCTCCATATTTGAGATATACACACATAATAATGATGATTGAACAAATTATACATGATGCCGTTTAATGATCCATGATGAAATTTTAATCAACGGCGCTGTGATTTCTCCTGAACGGTAGCGTTTTCAACTTTGTCTGCAGACAATCTGTTCCAGGCAGTTGGCGCTGCGACTCTGGCTTATTTAGAGGTATTTGCAAATATTGAATTCTACGAATTTGTTCACGGCATTAGAAACTGAGCACAGTCTTCGCCTCAATTTTTTGTCAGCTGAACAGCACAGTGGGTGGTGTGCTACCTTGTGGACAGTGAGACACAGTTTAAACACCTCTCTCTCTCTCTCTCTGAGACTCTCAGCTAGTATAGATTTCTTAGTAGTGAAGTGGTGTGGCAGCTCTGATTCTCTCTGTAAATGATTCGGAGGCAACATTAAAAACCATCTGAAGACGATCAAGAAGGGTCTGGAGCAGTCCTGTATATAATATGTTGTTACAGTAGTCCATACGATTTCAGATTCGAAGTATCCATCCTGATTTATTCTGTAGCCCAAGTTCAGGAATTCTCTAACCTGCTTGATACTCACTCCATTTATGACAATTTTCGCAGTCGCCTCATTTCTTCGAACAACCATACATTTTGTTTTGTCTTTATTTATTTTTATGTTGTATTTTGACAGTTCTTCCTAAGGCTTTATTCAACTCATCTTCATTATCTGCAAGCAATGCTATATCGAATCATGTCAACCCTTTCTCCATTTATCTCTACTCTTGTCCAGTTCTTCATTTCTTCTATCAATTCATAAATGGCTTGCTGTATAACAGTTAAAGAGTGCTGGAAATATTGAATACCCCTGTCTTACACCTTGTTCGACTATTTGTAAAAAGTATTTTAAATAAGTATTTTAAAAAAGTATTTTGAAAATACGTATTTTGTATTTTGTACTTAAATACCATTTTGAAAAAGTATTTAGTATTTTGTATTTGAAATACAAAAATTCAAAAGTATTTGTATTTAAATACTTTTTTGAAAGTATTTTGCACATCTCTGCATATCGAAAACAACTTTTAATTTGTAATAATCGCCGTGAACCTACGGAACGTTTAGCAAAAAAATAAATAAATAGATAACACACTTCAATTTCTTTAAACAATTTTGAAATAGTAGATATTATCTATGCCATCATAACTGATGGGTGAAGAGAATCCATGGTTTGGCTTTATAAACCATGCATTTGCTGTATTTTATTCTTCACTGTACATTGGTTACAATATTACAAATCAAAATAAAGTATCATAAAAATATCAAATACATAGTTGATTGATTCCTTTAAAAATATTACTACAAAAGTGAATGAAAATATCTCGTGATTTTATTGTACTTTAATAATTAATCTAAGGCAGCTATTGTAAACTTTTGTGGATTTTCCCAGTAAATCTACGAGGCGTTTACTATAGGGGTGGATAGCCTTGACAGGCCATCGACACGTCACAAGGTTTCTCCATTACGCAGACATTCATATCATAATATAATTCCACAGAGGAGTGTAACGAACGCAGTGAGGTGAAAAATCGGCTATACAGTTGTAGGAAAGGTTATCATCATATAAGCTCTAATATAAGTGCACTGTAGTGGGGTAACAGCAACACAATGCAAATTGTATCCAGGTTTTTGTAATTTAGGATCCTTTTTTAGCTAACGATTATCCTTACACTCAACTTTTCTACCCCACACTCCCATTTCAGATTTGATGAGGAATATTTTTAACAAGTGGTAGATTCGAGTGGAGAACTAAAATAAGATTAGAGAAAAAGCACGTAGACTCAATAAGTTCGTAAATCTAATTAAGTAAAAAAAAACTGATCGTACCCACCAAAAAATAATCAATATTTCGATTTCTATCGCTAAAAATGTTTATTTTTTTTAAAGATATATCTGGGTTTTTGTCCTAAACCCAAATACAACCTTTCACACTTTCACAATAAGCTAAAAGCTTGTGCCGTGAAAGGGGAGTTTCCCGGCACCTGGAAACGAACCGCGGTCCTCATGTTCACGAGCCCGAGACTCTACCTCCAGGCTACCGACGAACTCAGATGTATTTACATTATGATTTCACTGTACACTCACTATGCTATGTATTATTATTATTACTGACAAAGAGACGATTCTTACAAGGATCATGACAGCTGAAGGCCAATGCGATCCCAAAAGAGAACCATTAAAATAATTTGTGATCTACTATACCCTCACGCCGTGTCTCAGGTGGGATAGACAGAGAGAACGGAACGCCATATTGATCTATCCTTACATACTTCTTTCGCTTCCTCTACATTTATTTAATTTCTCACACATGCACGCCGATTCCTCTTACTTAACACGCGACCGTCCTTGAGAATTTGATCTACGTGGACAAGCCAAGTAGTTCTTGGACGTCCGCGCTTTCCCACACCTTCTCTTGCAAATAAATACACCCTCTTCGTCGTTCTTACGCTCACAGTCCAAACCATCGCAATTGCGATAATCGAATAATTAAATAAAACGTACGAGGAATGTTTTACGAATGAAGAAATTAGAATTTAACATAAGAGTTTTTATAACGCAGTACGCCTCGATACAGAACAATCAGTGAAGCTTCTGGGTCTATAATTATATTGATGTTAGCGACGTGATACGTGTTCATAAGTATTTTTTGAAAAATAATGTACAAATATAATATGTATGAGATTTAGTAGTTATAATTTCTATGTGAACCATAACACTTTTCTAAATGACGATCAAGAAGAGTAATAATAGTAATGTGGTGTTCACATACGGCGAATATCGCCAGGACACCAAAATATCGTGTGAACAAAATGACAGCTAGTCTGAGACGATAAAAACTAGTAAAAACGATATTGTATCAAGTTGGCCACCTTTCAACTTTTTTCTCTGGTGGAACGATTCGCGCATGCGTAGATGTGCGCGGCTATGGTAAAAACTTTGTAACCTATAAATTTTATGTTTCCGCTTCGTGACAGTTATTTATTTTATTTATTTATTCTTTATTGTACATTGATTACAAGAAAATTTACACAAAAATACATTTAAAACAAATACAATCATACAATCAATATACAGATGGCGAGTTTATCACAGAGGCGGGATTTCTTCCAACTAACCCAATTTCATGTAACTTTCACATAAAAATCTTGAAGGAAGGAAAGAGGAGGTAAAAAAGGGACTAGGAAACAGATGCCATATTTTGTGTGATACAAGTGGTCCTTGACCGCCCGCTTGAAAGCTTGAAGAGATTTATTTATTTATTTATTTTATTCTTCACTGTACATTGGTTAAAATATTCAGTGTAATAAAAATAACAGTTATACAATACAATGTACAGAGGGCGAGTTAGTTATCTTTGTTGTTGGTTTGTGGAGTTTGTTTCCTTAATTAAAAGGTGCCTTATAACCTCTACTATAACATTTTCAACTAATAATAAACACTTCGCGATCTTCATTTCGACGTCCGCCATTTTGAAAGCAACGTCAAAATCAAAGCGCATCTGACAGATCGTATCTATATCGGTGGACTGTGTGAACAGATGTGACGATCAATAGGTGTCCGGCGAATTTTGTTTTTTATACAAGCGAAATTCGCCTGACGATATTCGCCAAATGTGAACACCACTGAACACTACATTATTATTGTATTTATTAATAAAAAATGTACAAACAATGATAGCAAAATTGAAAAAGATCACCATTGAGTACTTTTACTACTTTCACCTGAGAAAACAATAGGTAGGTTCACTTTTGCCATGACAGAGATAGTAGATAAATATCACTCGTAACATAAAATTACATATAAAACAATAATTTTGGAAATGTTTCAGGTGATTATGGATGCAATATTATGTATATATACATTTTAACATAAGCCCTGGAGGCAAATGGTAAAAAAATAAGTCTACCATTCTTATCCTTAAATCTTTGAGGTTCATGTAACGGTATTTAACACCTGCGTCAGCGGTGAGGTGCTTCACTCATATTTACACTCCTATATAAACGTAAACATGCAGTCTTTCTTCAAAGCTATTGTGGGAGATGCCGCAATGGTTTCATTCAGGATATATGTGCACATTACTATGCCACAAAAAACTCAGTTACCTATGAAAGAAACACGTATGACGCGTACATACAAAATAATTAATAATTAATTATGAATGTTTTAAAATAATATCTACAATTAAGTATCTACATAATTACGCTAGCTGAAAAGTGTAAAACATTATTATCACTTCAACGGTATGCGATCGAAAGTGGACTAATCAGAAAATTTCATTTATTTATCAAGTATGCAGAAATATTATTCGTATTGGGTTCTTTAAAACTGTATTTTACAAAACGGTTCAATTAATTGTTTTTTTGTGAAAAAAAAAAACGGAGAAAATCACTATTGGTATGGATATTAGTGGAACTTTAATTAGTTTTTGGCCTCTACTGATATTTTACTACAAATGGATTTATCCAATTTCGAAACCAAACCACACACTTATCAGTTATTTCGACTTATTAGGTCAAACAATAATAACATGGTAATGCGTAGTGAAGATTCTCCTTGCCGTATTACAGTTATTAAGTTGGAACTACACAAGTATAATTATACAAATAAAATATGCATTCACAACACTAACATACTGTACGATTGTTATATTATGTACCTACTGAAGACAATAATGATTTTATGTTTGTTCAGAATTGCATGAATAAATATTAAATTCGATCGGATCTGTAACATCTAGGTATGTGTGTGTGTGTGTACATTTGCCGCAAACAAAAGGAAATGAATGAAATAAAATTACCACAAGATTTCTTTCTTCAAAGTAAATTTCCGCATTAATATTTTAGTTCGTTGGATATACGTATATTAATTACTATGCATGCTTGTATATTCGCTATGGACAAATATATCCGATGTTTAATAATCTCTAAGCAATTAAGCATTTATTGAGCGTATTCCTAGATGTTCAAATTATTGCACCTATACATTAATTTACAAACAGATACTATTTAAATAATATGAAGGCATTCTCATAAATAAGTCACTAACCAGGGCATAAAATAGTTTAGAAATCATTAGTTTTTTTGTGAATAAATATAACTAAGCAGATATGGACTTTTTGACGGGATCCGGGGTTACTTACGCGTCTCTGCGATTAACTCTCCCTCTACATTGCTTTAAATGCCTATTTAAATCTAATAAGTTTATTGGGAATACTTATGTTAAATCTAATAAGTTTATTGGGAATATTATAATACTTCATCGCATCATAGAGATGCAGACGGTTAACACTGTCATATGCAGCCTTAAAATGTATGAAAAAGTGATGTGTGTCGATATTATACTCTAGGGAGTCGAGGGTTTTTTCCAAGATTTGGAGGAGCGTAAATATTCGGTCTGTAGTGGATCCTCTCAGACGAAATGCTTTTTGATACTATCCTACCAGGTTTTCAGCATACGGTAGTAATCTGGAGAAAAGCACACTGGCGAAGAACTTATATGATCTGCCCAGGAGGGTGATACCGCGGTAGTTAGTACACTCCATTGCATCACCTTCCTTATGCAGTAGGCAAATGATACCAGTCATCGGGCAAAATTTCGAAATCCCACACTTTTTTACAATATCTTTAAGGATTTCCGCAAGTCCAGCTCCTCCCCCTCCTCCATTTTTTAGTAGTTCACTTGGGATCTCATCGTGACCTGGAGGATTAACTATTTTTTAGGTACTTAGAACCTTTTCGATTAATGATATTATATTATTTAACATATTATAATCATTCCTCATCGGAACCATTATCATTATTCAGAAGTTATTCAAAATGTTGGGCCCAGCGTTTCAATAATTATATTATCCACCCTATCATTCAATATTTCGCCATTCCTATTTTTGCATGCATCTACACTCTTGGCTAGTACTCTTTTCGCTGTTGATTTAGTTTTTGATTCTTTTTGTGACTTGAGGCTTTCCAGCTCGTTGATTAGTAACTGTTCGCATTCCTTCTTTTTCTTCTTGTGGATACGTTTTTCGTCTCTCCTTCTTTGTTTACATTCTTCATTGGTATTTCTGGTGTTTCACTGCTGCTGTTTGAGATACGTCTAATTATTTTTTTGTGTTACTTCTGCGCATTCATTGTCAAACCATTCATTTCTTCGTTTTGGATCAACATAATTTAAATTAATTTTGGAATAATTATGCTCGTAATCAATTTAAAAAATAAATTTCAATGCATGACTTTCTACCTTACGAAGTGTATATATACATGCTGGTTGTATAATATCATTTTAGTATGTAATGTTTACTTCAAATATGTAATGATACATCTATGTAGGCATGCTTCAATACAATTGGTCGTAACTTCCGTCACTCGACCATATTATGTAACTCACAGAGTTATGTTATTGTTATTTATTTATGTATATGTTAACAGTGATATTTGAGTGAGATAAGAAAAAGTCAACATAATGTTTATCCGTAATGATTAAAGAAACATCGTCTAGTAGCGATCATCCATAAAGATGACAAGAAAAACAACGACATACCACCTGGCTCGTATCATGAAGGTTCATGGCTTCAAATTCAAATATTTTTACTAAAATAAAATTTACAATTTAATAATATTACATACACACCTTATCACTAAAAAAAAAACACATTTATTACATATTTGACCCTCAAAATTGAGCAGTGCTCGTGCTTTGAGGGTTTAAACATATTTTATATAATTTAGATAAAACAATAGCGCTCACCAAACAACAACAAAAATAAACACATATCCACAATACAAACAGCAACCAAATACAGTTTCTTAACAACAACAGAGCAGTTGAACAGCTATTTAAAAATATCTTTCAGATTCAATTTAAAACTCTTGATTTTTTTTGTAGAATCATACTTAGATTTTTTGTCCAGCTTATTGTACCACACAACACCCAAATGAGTACAGTGGTGTTGTCCAGCAGATGTTTTTCTGGGAGGTACCTTAATTAGGCCTCCCAGTCTTGGACACGCACTAATATCATACGGTTAACTGTCGACATTACATAATTAATAGAACTGGTGTTGGATATTTTCGTGATTAAGGTTTGAAAAATCGTGTGAAGCTCCGTAAGCCCGTAATTTTACTTATATATGTATTTATTTTCCAAAAATATACAAAAACAAAATATTGGATATATTATCCCACTAGACCAAAATCTGTTCTGGGGCAATACTAAGAAAAACAATTTACTTCGTAATTACGGAAAAAAATCTCGTACTAGGGCCTCCGATCATAGTTCACTACACACCTTGACATTATTTTATAACCTGCCCACATTTCGTCAACCGTCACGTTTTCCTTCAATATATTATGACGGAGAAGGAATTTTACCCCCGCAGAATTGATCTTCTCTCTGAATTTCTATACACGATGTGAGAAACCTCCCATTATCCAAAAATATTGTTTTCATTAAGATGATATAATATTGCTTTTAATACTAATATACCTCGATTCGTGATTAGAAAATAGAAGTACCTTCACGATCTACGTCATAGGACAGTAACCTTCACAATGATGCACTGCTTCCAAAATGCACTTACATTCAACATTATAAAGAAGCCATGTTTGCCAATATTAACGTAAATTGCATGACCTGATAAATGATGCACTGTAGCTTAGGAACGAGAACTAGAACATTGCATCAAGAATGGGGGTCAAATTGAGGTAGAACAGTAGGTAAAGAAGACGGGAAAATGAGAGATGCAAGCGGGCCGAATCGTCGATATAGTAATGAGGCCAAGTTTTTGCAATGACCCACATTGTGGTGCGCGAGTAAGCGGCGCACAGTACACGACACCGGTAAAACATAGTCAGCTAGATAGATACGTATAGATACATAATACTACAGAAATCAACGGTATTATAATAACGTAATAATGCATTAATATTCCGTACTCCAGTGCAATGAAGGATTGTGATGCACATTGTGTTGCACAATAGAATTTATTGGAAAGCACCTTCTGAATGTGATCGAAGGCGACATCTATGGGACGTGTATAAATCACGTCGAGCTCGCTTTACGTCACTAGTGTCACTACCCAGGTAGCACAGATAGCTATATAACTACTCACTTTTAGACCTATTTGAAACTCTTTGCGTATTAAGACTCTTTTAAATGTACACTGGTGATCATACAGCTGCATAATAGCTGTCAGTGATACTTAAACAGGTTAGGCTGTTTAAGAGCTGCATTAAGGCTGATTAAGAACGACAAAAATGACTCTATTCAGCTTTCAACATTTTCTAATGCCTTAATCGTAATAAGGACTGTTTGGTGAATAAAATTACGCCAAATGCTGTATAAGAAGGTATTTGTAAATTCCTATTACACTGACTTATTAAGGGGGCAGGTGTGAACTATTATGAAGTGAATAGCTGTATAATAAATGATATGTGGCCCGTATTACAGCTTATAGCTGCATGCAGTTTACATGTGTAATTTTATTCAGTTTTTTGTTGATTAACAGTACACGAGTGAGAGAGAGAGTGAACTATTAGACAGCCTTTTGCAGAATATAAGAGTTTTAACTATTCACGTCGCTGTTTAACATGAATCCACCATTTTATTATATATTATAATCTATAAATATTCTGATTTATTTCTCAACTTTTATGATGTTTTGTGTATGAATTAATAATTAATTGCATTGGTTTTTACTTTCTAATATCATAATAATAATTTTTGATCTTATAATTCTTTTCAAAGCACTAAAAATTATTTTGTCAAGTTTTCATCACAGCTTATTTATATCACAAAACTAATTAAAAACAGAATATTTTCGTGGCGCAATAAAATTTTCCTAGATAATATATATGTATAATGTCAGTAAAATTACGTTCCCATTAATTTTTTTTTTATTAATATGTAAAACAACGTACTTATACCAGGTAATATAAAAATATTATCCACCATTTATATTTTATACTTAATCAAATTCACTCCACGAAGCATATAAGTGTTTGCAATAAATTGGCAGCTAGAGGTTGCTTAAATAATATGTTCACTTGATTTTATACATATCACAAACAGCTTTTCTCGGATTAAATTATGAATTAGTGCATGGGTGGCCAACCTTTTCAGCAGCCGGGCCAAATTTCAGAATGAGATTTCCTACCGGGCCGCACAACAATATACTCCATACATGGAACATCTGATAATTTACTTCACCTTAAAAAAAAATCTAACCCCCACCCCCCGTCGCTGAATTTTCAAAATGGTATAGGAATTTGAAATGTTTCAAAACTCCTCGGTTTTCTTTTAGAATATTTTCTCAAAATACCTCTTTCAAAAAAGTAACGGGTAGGTACTTGTACCGACTATTATATAAAAAAAATGTGCATATGCTTCGCGGGCCGCACGTAGGCACTCCGCGGGCCGCACGTAGGCACTCCGCGGGCCGCATGAGACCCGCGGGCCGCGGGTTGGCCACCCTTGAATTAGAGCGTACATGTGACATATTTTCTGAAAAAAGAGTAAATTGTGATCTCTTAGTCAGTCGATATTCAGCGCATAGTACTGTCGTTACCCTTTACAACACTGTTATATTGCTGCTACACAGCTCTTAAGCAACTTTGTGAACTTAAGGCTGAATAATTTGTGCCCAAAGAGCTATAAGAGCTGTATACGGCCCTATACAGCCCTTATGCAGCTTTTTTGTTCAGCTTTGAACGTGATGGGAATCCGTTATTCGGCTGATAAGCAGCTTCTTTGTGCTACCTGGGTAAGTAGGTGCAATTAAATTGAGAATATAAAGCGCCTAGATCTATCATATCTCAATTTTGACCTAAATGATTTAACATCGCAACAGAGTCGATTTATGCAGTCAGTGTATCAAAAAATGTATTTATTCATGTAATTTTCACAATTATTGCCTCCATGCTAGTTCATAACCATCAGCACTCCAGTTCCCCGCTACTGTACTTTAAAAGTTCTGCTTTTTCTTCAACATTCGTGACAATTATCTAATCTTATCAAATGATGTTAATAGGGAAAAATAAATGTAGGTACCTAAATATCTCCAAAGAGCTATAATACGGAATCTTCTAAAAGTGAGAAGCCTGTACGTATATAACCGAATTCATTTGAAAACAAACCAGAAAATGGAAAAATGTTGCTCTGTGCTTTAGTTTTTATCCTTTACATGTTAATTGCCTGATACATTGAGACTTTAAAACTAAGTATTTTTTAAGGCCGCGGGAGGTCTATGAAAATAAATCTTGAGAAATATTGTTTTCTTTTTTATCTAGGAAAATATCGATATAATTTAACAAAATATTTTTTAAATGTAAAATAAATTACTAAAAAATACTACTCGTCCAGAGTTCATTCTAAAAGTGAAAATTTCTCATTTTGCACCATTATTTTTAAGAGAAAACGACAAATTTCACTATTCATACTTATATTCACGGAAATATCGTATGCCAATTCCTCCTGAAGCAATGTAGTAAAATTTTGCAACTTTGCGCTTTGGTGAGAAAAAAGGATTGAAGCCGAATATATGAAAAGGGACCGAATATATTTTTTTTATTAAAAATATGTTAAACGTATAAGTAGTTACTGAAAAGTGACAGGAATTATGTCAGTGATATTGGAGGGGCTTTTGGAATAAGCGAGCGGTTTTTGTAAAAAAAAAAAAAATTAAATCTGAGAACGTATGGAAATAGTTAAAAATATTTTGATATTTTCAGAAAAGTACCTAGGTAGTAATTCATCTTAAAGTCATTATTATTGTGTGAACTATGTAAAAAGACGATTTTTACACGAAAAAATTAAATAGAAAACATTGAGAATCACCATCGATTTTCTTCTCAGAATATGTACATCAAAATATTACCATAAGGAGAAAATGTAATTTTTTTATAACTAAACTAATAATACCACTTCGACTTGAAAATGCCTGATTTATGGCTCTATATCTAAGAATGAGAGAACACTTTTTTTAATATTTAAAATATATTCACTTACTGTTAATAAACATCAAAAATTAATTGCAGATATTATTATAATCCGAAGCAGTTTTCTACACGTGGAGCACCCGGTAAAGAATTGGTCTCCCACTCTTCTGCGTAAGTTTTCGAGTGTCCTGTAAAGGCAGGTGTTCGAAAAAAAATAAGACATTTTACATCTTAAATTCAGCGATGAGGCTTGCCACCCATCCTGAATGTCTTGATTTTATATTGGCACGAAGAGGACAGTTTGCATGTTTCTTACATGCAGCTGATCTGCTGGCTACCCTACTTGTGGGATATGCCGTGATGGTATAGTAGTAGTAGTAGTTTTCTAAATAAGGTGTTTGACATTTTCTGAACGCGATATAAAGATTTGAATGAACACTAATGGAATTATAAAATGGCTAATAGTCCTTAGATACCTACAAATTTTTTGAACGCCCATAAGAGACAGAAAGATGAATTGAAATAAAAGTAAAACCGAATGAACAGTATAAAAAAAATATTCAGTAAAATAATATTTGTGTCCAGAGAAGTAACCTGTTCGCAAATGTTATGGACACTTCTTCGGGTACCTACAAATAAGAGTAGGTACATATAGTTTTGTATTATATCTAAAACTATTACATTTTATATGTATGGCTTTAGGGGACACAAACTGCAGACGCAGGTGGGATTCTATTTCCCATTCACTATCAAAAAATTAAGAAAACTTTTTGCAACATTTTTTGGGAACAATGAGTAGGTGGTAAACAGAATGGAGTAAAATCATTATTGACGGCCAAATACTGGGTACATATTATATTATTTATGATAAATACTAGATAGGCCAGCCGAGCAGGTACACATTATGCGATAACCAAGTTTTCATAATTTATTATACAGTACTACAGAACGTTACGAAGTGAGATTTCTACCTAAGATTCATTGTACCATGAACAACCACACAGCTGATGCGAGTGGGGACAAGGACCCACGAACACCACCATTATTCATTTTCGCTAATTAAATTCTACTTGTCACATTTTTTTTTACATTTTTGAATTTTCATTTACGTACAAATATAGTTCAAGGGATTCTTATGAAACTAAATATTAATTTCAGAAAAATAAATGTGCACAAAATGCGTCTTTATGAAATCGCAAATGAATAAGTAAATAATTTCAATATATCAATAAGACCTTATAGAACCAATAGTCAGTGATGCAGCTACATAATAAGACTAAATACTATCATAAATATGAAGAAATAACATCAAAGAGCAATCTAAGACAATAACTTATTCCAAATGAAATTAACGAAAAAAGCACGTCGACAATGAATCATTTACAACATTATAAATGTAGCAGTGGGAAGCTGGAGATCAGCATTTCACACAATACTATTACAATTTTATCTGGATAAAATACTCTCCAGATAGCAACGAGTTGAGAAACTTGATACTACGATTTAGCATTATAAAAATGAAGACAAAGAAATTAAAAGCATAGGAATCTATGAACTAGACAAAAAGTGTGGTACCGAGCAGGAAGTATTTTGTGAGGCGTGCTCCGCTTCTAAAGCTGAAGGGCGAGCTAGACAGAAAAAATAGGGTGAAAGGTAAGCATTATATTCATCGTGTAAACTACGTAGGAGATTTACGAAACATAAGAAATCATATAAAAATAGTGCAACTTGACGGCATGACGCATCACTAGGCATAACGCGAGTACAAGTATCCGCAAACTTGGCATACATACCGTTAAATGGATCCAAACCAAATATAACACAACCGATAAGAAATTTGATTAACAATAACACTTGTTTTAATGTTAAAGAAGCGTTATAAATAAAACCACAAAAATTTAGACTATTCTATCGCAAGCAATATGAAAATATTCACTTACAGACTGATGTTCGCTGTTGGAAATGCCCTTCGATGATCGCTGGGGATCGGCAACTCTCGGTTCGGATATGCTTTGATAGGTCAAAATAATAACTATTTCCATCTTTCCGTGTATTTAAAGCGAAAGATTTTAAGTTTTTATTTTATTTTTTCATAGACAATTTAAAACAATCCAGTTTTTGTTTACTAAATTAAACTGTATTGAACTATGCGGGATAAAAATAACATAATAATTTCATTCTCAAGGTACTATTTTGACGTTGGTTGTATGACTTCATTTTGTATATACGTTTTCTGCCATCTATCGGAAGGACGGTGTACTTCAATATGAGAGGAACTTGGGGTAATTGGAACTGCAAGGGAAATTCGGTACTGTATTTTTACATTCGACTGTATTATTTAATTTACATAATAAAACATAAGTTTTGTGATAAAATGTAAGACAGCTTTATAATACACACCGAATAAATTTCCGAATCTTCAGTCGTAGATATACTTGGATCTATGACTGATGATTCCATAATTCAAAAAAATACTATCTATAAAAAATTACTATTCTCCATTTACCTATAGGTATACAAATCACTCGTTTCCGGTGGATTGCCGGTAATAAAAAAAAAATATACCTATAGGTAGGTATGTATTTTTAAAAATTTATTTTTCTAAATAGCTGTAAAATATAAATGAGGAACGTTTACATCCACAATTTGATAATTCAGGTAAAATAGCATTCAGAATTATCACTCCGAGTAACCAGAATGAATAAAATAATAAAATATTTTAATCAAACACTTGGGATGAATGAAAATGAAAGCAAATGAAAAGAACAATAGAGAAAATTAAATAGGTATATTATTAAAATATTAAATAAACTAGTAACATTTAAATTATCATATAAAATAAAATAAATATTTATTATTTTGTTTTATGTTACTCTTGAGTATGACATAAAATGAAGTGTTATAAAGTAAATGCCGATACAATTAATGAAATTAGTAACATTTATTTTGAAAAAAAATCCATTATTATATGAAAATTGTGTAGTGATTTAATTTGACTGCGCTTACAAAATCCGCTATGTGCAAAAAATGTATTTACAAATAAACGCTATGTGACAATAAATGCACATAGCAGATTTTACTGCTAAAATTTGTAATCATCGTTGTCAATTCATATTTAATAAATATCAGATTTTCGTTAATAATTATTTATTCTTAGTTTTTGATCTTTTTCCAAAATCACAGTTTTGAGTTTGATGAAATGGTCATGTCGATCCTGGACGAGACGACAGGAAAATTAGTCCCAGATGACAAAATGGAATGTGATGTCTCGAGGGACAACATAGAATGTCAGGAATAAGAATTCAATGATGTAACTGGTTTATTGAGACCTATTTTGCAGAATATCGACTTTTTTTTAAAAAAAAAGATATATCTGGATTTCGTTATAAACCCAAATACAACCTTTCAAACTTTTCACAATAAGCTATAAGCTTGTGCCGTGAAAGGGGAGTTTGCCGGCACCTGGTATCAAACCACGGATCCCTTCTTCACGAGGCTCAGACCCTACGTCCAGGCTACCTACGAACTCAATAGTACAGGCAGTTAAGATTTATGTGATGAATCTCAAAGCAGAAACAAGCAAAGAAAGCTAAGAATGAAAGGAAAGGTTATAATATAATGACATATTATGTCCTGGAAAAAAGTATAATTGATAAAGAAGAAGTTTACAAAGAGTTTAAAAAGACAAATTAGAAATAAACCATGCAGTCATATTAGTTAGTGGCCCTAACAAAAGAAGTTTTGAACATGGATTACTAAAGGATGATAAAGGAAAAGTAATTTTCATTTACTTTTGGGACCTGTTTTGGAAGGAAGTGTATTTAAAAAATTTGACAGTCACGAGACCAATTTTACGCCATTGGAGAGCTATGAAAGATAATGTAATGATTTTAAAAAATGGTTTCGATTTTTACCTTTCTGATGAGTGAGGCCAATTGTTATTTGACATGCCAAAGTTATTTTTTGGCTACACTGAACATAAAAAATGATTCACTTAAAGAATGGACAGTAACAATGAGCAATAGTGGAGTCGACAAAAGAACCAAACATTAAAAAAAAAATGGAAAGAACAAAACAACCAAACCTTCTAAGCTATAGAAATCCGATTCAGTTATTACCTGGTTAGACATGATTCCCAAAATGCCAAGTCATTATTGTAGAGCTAACACCAATCGCACATATGTAGAAGAAACATTCTAATCAATGACAAAAATGCACAAGGAATATTTAAATTGGTGCTTATAAAATAACAGATATTCGGTAGGTAAACACTGGTTGTCACTATGGATGTACAATGCGTACTCCTATGTCTTAAACTAGTGGTTTCACAGCAATATTATAAACAGAAATTACAGTTACATAATTTCGCTATGTATATAAATAATGATAAAGATGTACACGCATACTTGTGGCATGAAGGAGATGGGGGAGTTATTACAAATGAATTTGCACACTGTGTTGTAAGCTTCTTCACAAAATAATTTGCCTAGGGGTACAAAAAATTGTTTTAATATCTGATGGCTGAGTGCACCAGAACAAAATTTTGGCAAATGCATTAACACATTTAACAAAGTAGCATGAAGCGGTAATAGGATAGATGATATTAGAAAAGGGTCACACAATGACGTAAGTTGACAGTGTGCACTCAATTTTAGAACGTCTATTTTATGCGCCCATCAGATCGCGTTACTAAAGTAAGACAAGCTCGAAAATCGCGACCAAACATTTTGAACCATTTAGATTACACATTTTTTGAAAATTAAGAACAGTGTTTGTGCATTAACTCATTGAGGTCTGGGGAAAAAGCAGGTGAGCCTGTAGTAACAGATATCAGAGCTTTACAGTACAAAACTGGTGAAATTTTTTACAAATTGTGACACACAAACATGTGAAAAATACTAACACAAAGAATAGAATGGCAGTGAGCTCTCTAGACTTTACACTTCACCTAGAAAAAAAGATGGTAACAAATTCGGCAATCTCCAGGATCTTTAACTATTTATGCATTGCGATCACCATAGTTTTTACGATTCTTTGCTCCATGATTGATTTGATATAACGAAAACAAAATTGTTTTTAGTTTTACTATGTTTTATTTGTTAAATAAGTAACCTAAGAAGTCGAAACCTGGTAAGTAACAAAAATATTAATTCTTTTTTCATATTAAACGAATTTGGTTTCATTTCCCATTTATCCATAGCAAAATATATTTATAGAAAAAAAATCACATTTTTAGCCGCCATGTGCTGCAAGTTAGCACATGGCGGATTTAGGGCGCATTTTTTAGATCGATGAGTAAAAAATTTAAGAAATACACTCATTTCTCTTTTTTAAATAAAATATATTTTATTGAAGTTGGGGAATATTGCGTGAATCAACAATCTCAATATTTATGCATTTACAGTTTTTGGGTAGCAGATGAAACTTGTTTTTAGGCTCTCCTACAAAGTTGCTATTTTTCACAAAGCGGATTTGGTACACGCAGCGACGATATATCACTTAACTCTATTGAATGTTAAATATGACTTATAATTTATTAATAAAACAAAATATATAGTTATTCCAACGTTGACTTTATTAATTTTGCAAGTCGGCTTTCAAGGCCTTCCACTTTCATCGTCAGGCAAAAGTGAAGTGAATTTTCATTACAAATGTAGGTACTGTGACAGATTAATTCACATTAAAATATTTAGATTATGAATTTTGAATGTTTGCAACATTGCGGAAAGGAAGTGTGGAGAATAAAATTTTGTTCACCCACAAGTCGCCTATGAGATTTTTGCAACAATGTCATTCTTCAGCGGAGTTATAAAAAGTACCGCACGTCGTTTTAAATTCCTCTTACGGTGCGACAACTCGACAAGTAAAAATCAAAATAGTTTTGTGTAATATATAGAAAAATGTTTTATTAATTCATAATGGACGTTAAGGATGTTCATTCAATTTTTATATAAATTTATAACAGTGAATTAGTGTAATCCGCCAATAAGATGCGGTCCGAGTTCCTAGTTCCGAGTTCTAATTCTAATACAAGACAGGGGTTCTTAATAGATTATGGAAACATATTAATTATATAAAATACTAGTAATGTATTCAACTGCAAGAAACTATATTATGTTAGAGGAAATGGGGAGAACGACCCTGTTTAGTCTATGTGGATGAAGAAATCTTGAATTGTATCTTGGAGGATGAGGAGAGACTACAATTAAAGATAAATTATGGGATGGATGTCTGGAAAGGATCCCCACAGAAGGAATTTAATCAGGTCGTTTTGTGAATTTTAATTATTATATTGTAAGGTATTCATGCGATGTTCCAATGTAGTTGGGTAGTTTTATTCAATTCATACATTTTTGTATATAATGCACAACACATTTATCTTGTAAAATCCATGTATTTAATTATTAATAAATTATATTAGAAATATTCATAATATGAAAGTCCAGAATATTCCATATAGAATGTTTCTTAAAATATAATTTTTGCATTTTTTTATGAAGGAATTTCAACCCATACCCTGGGATAAATATGTAAATTAAGATTCTGTATGGAAGATTCTTACTTATTTTTTAATTCTTTTCTCATGCTCTACCAAATAACGCCACAGTACAAATAGAAAACAATCAAATAAAAAAACTATATGGCAAAATTTCATGTGAAGAATTTATCATACTACTTGAATATTATATATTAGCATCTGATGCATTCACAAATTTGTAAATAGGAGTCCTAGGACTAAATTTCAGGGAAGAGTTTATTTCAACATTCACAAATTTGTGAATAAATTGTGACAGTTCCATACATAAAACTGTATCTACAAATATAATTAGGCACTCATTTCATTGAAAGATATTTCGTAATCAACAAACAAGTATTATAATATGCAGGGATACCAATTTGTAAGTAATATTTATAAGCAAATTTATGAATATAGTCAAAAAATAATTTAATATAAACAAAAATTCATTTTTAAACAATAAACCTATTTTGCAAGGTAACATGTTTACATATATTTATAATTAGTACAATAAAGCAACCTTCAAAACATTTTATTCTTAAATATGAGTCTACTAGGTTTTTATCAAACCTAAAAATACTCTAAACCAGTGGTTCCCAAAGTTGACTGGGCTCCGATCAATCTAGGAATAATTTCCATTCTTGGGACCTGCCTTTTAGCTTTTTCTCCAAACATTGCTCCAACACTATTTTTTTATCATGTCTTATATAGTGGCGAACCGATCCATTAGGGCCCACTCAATATTCGTTCACGACCCACTGGTGGGTCGCAAACCCATAGTTTGGGAAATACTGCTCTAAATACCTCCAAGGAGCATGATAGCATCGATCGCCAGTGAGATTTAATCTTTGGGTACCCCAATTAAAGAGCAAGACTTTATCATCAGGTTACTGATTTTCTCAGTATAAAAGTAAACAAATATACAATTTTCATAACATGTTAAGAATTTTTTCAATGAATAGTAATAAATACTATATAATGGATAGCAAATAAAAATATAAAGCAAAATTTAATGTGATGATATATGTCACTATAGATTTATTGATTTCATGTCACCTTATTAGATTTTTTGTCATAGCTGCAATAGATTGTATGTATATAATAAGTTACTATGTGAACTAAGTTGTATTCCCTTCTCTCTTCCTTCCTCTTTCTCTTTCAATAATTATTTTTTAAATATTGTGCTGTTAAATTGTTCAGTTTAGATACTTTAATTGGCGATGTAAATAAATAACAGTATTATTCATTGTCAAAGCTGTTGTATCTATTAAAATAAATAAAATAAAAATAGATTCATCCAAGTAATCTATCAAATCTCAATATGAAAAAGATCTTGGTGGCAGTAACATGTTAAGCGAGAGTGGGCTTTTAAGTATATTTTTATTGAAGGTATAAACTTTTTAAATATAGGTATAATACACCCTAGCTACCTTCACAGCAATGCAATATGTTTGTGTTGTGAAGGTACTGAAAGTTGGCAGCAGGTGGAATCTAACTCGAGTCTCTAGATTGAAAGTCTGACACTCTGCTCAGGGCGTAGACTACTTCTTTTGAACTTTTGAGTAATAATTAATTGTACAAACAATATAAAATTACATTGAGATTTCATGTTATCTTGCAGCTAAAACTTATATTTCGTGTTATACTGTATATACTATCAACATAAAAACATATTTAAGAGCATTAGTGGATATTGTCCACTCCATTGTTGCAATAAAGCATAATCAGATATTAATTTGTTTTTATAAATTGGATTAAAATATTATATTCACATCCATTTTAGTAAATGTTTAACTCTTAAAAAATAAATTACATAAATTTCCACATATAGGAAGAAAAATATTTTGGTTCTTTACGATCAACATGTGTAATAATTGTCAACATAATATAAGTGCTAAGAGTTAAATTTTGATACTGGTTACATCACTAATAAACAATATTATGTAAAATATAGCATTTGTTTAAAATACACCAGAGCTTTGTGTGCACATTTATATTTAGCAGTATCAGTACTCATCGCTATTCCATCAATATAAATTGGTGGAATGGAATGAGGAATTTTTAACAGAACAATAGTACTGCTATTGTTGCTCTCTGTTGGTTCCCATTCAAAGTCTAATTTTAACAGGTGCAGTAACTTTTCTATGTCATTAATATTAGATGGCGAAGGTTGCAGTCCGATAGATAATGTTGAAAAGAATTCTTTAGCTTCTTTCAAAATGTCTTCCTCTGAAAAATAAATAACATATCAGTACACCAACAACACAACTAATTTACACACATGGAAACAGTACATAAAACAATTTCATAACAATGTTACAAATGTTTGGATATGAGACAATGCCGATTCAAGTAATAACATTTGTGATGAAATAATAACTTGCTTTTTAGTGGCATAAAATTCATAATAGGCATATATGTTAAAAATGGTAGCCTCTTGCAAACTGTTTGGCAATACAAGGGCACAATATTTTACAATATAGAGAATAAATAATCTGTCATCAGTCATTCACGGCATCACCAATACATTTGTATAGAAAAACATATTCAATCATTCTATAATTGAAGCTAGAAACTGCTTGAATTATATTGATTAAAATAAGATTCCCCATATAAATGTATAGCAAATCAATAACTAACCAAGTTCTTTCAAACCGTAATGATAATTTGCAATGATGTATCCAAGGTTTGGTTTCCAGGGGGATTCTGACAGTTCCATGTATTTTTCAGCTGCAAAATTATTTTTGTCCACTGCGTTGGTGTCCTGCAAAGTAGAAAACACAGTTTTACGTTTTGTCTATTTTCTTCCATACAAAATACTGTTTATTATTATTCAACAATTCAAGTGTTTATAATATATTTGACATGTGATATTCAAGTCTGTTTGTTATTTGTTGAACCATCTTATAAACAAGTAAAAACCTCACGCACCATATTAGTGAATTAATAAAAATTGATAATTATTAAATTTCAGCAATCATTTTTATCAATAGTGGTTTTATCGATAACTTACCTGACTTTGTACAAATTCTAAAACTTTTTCTGCCATGTTTTCCTTAAAATATTCCAAAACAATGCTAGCAGCTTTTTGTTTTGCCAATTTTTTTGATAAAGCAGTTGCCACTCGCTCTAAACCTCCCACTTTACATTGCACGGTAAACTCTTTCGCATGAGGTGGGCCTGTGTCTTGGAGTAATTCAAATTCTGGAGGTGATATTTTGAAATTTGAGCAGAAGTCCTTAAATTTTAAAGCATTAATTAATTAACTCATGAATTATATCACACTAATAATTGAAGAGATCCAATAATCTAAGTATTCAACCAACCTTGTAGAGATAGATATATTGGTAGAAGAAATTCATTGGATTCTTCTATAAGCTTCTATTTATAGTAACTCTTTGACTAAAATTAAGCAAAAAATATGCTGTCTTTGCAATAATATAGTTTTTTCTATAAAAAAAACATGTCATGTGAGACAGTGACTGGGGAGGGGGGGGGGGGGGGTAGTGCAAAGTAGGGTAATAAAAAATAGGTCTCCCACTCTTTTCTGTAAGTTTTCGAGTGTCATGTAATCATATAAGACAGAAGCTGCATCTACATCTACCGAATACATGATATGAAAAAATATTTTTAGGTATGAAAATCAATGTAGATTGTTTGTTTGCCAAGTGGAGATGCACTTATTGCTAAAAGTTCCTTTAATAAGTATTATGTATTACATAAAAGGTGTAAGGATGGAGACTTACAGTTAGTAAAGCCACACTGTTGAGAAGAGCGTCCTGTGCCTGGGGTGTTGTGTTGGGAACAGTGAGGTTATCACAGGTGCTAGGAAAGTATTTTCCTTGCTCAGCTAGCTTTTTCAAGAGTACTCTGGCTGCTTCTTGTTTCGCATCTTTTTTGCATCTTCCATCACCAATAGCTTCTACATTTAAAGCTGTTACTTTGCATTGAAAGAAGCCATTGCTATTTTGGTCTAAATAATCAAAAAGGGGTATTGTCCCATTTTTGACTGATAGTTCTTGTAATATGGTCACTGGTGTTTTGACACTCATTGCTAAAAAGAAAGAAAAAGTATGTACCTACTTATCATAAAATATTATTATGACCAAAACAAGACAAGGTAAATATTCATAAGAGGTGGATTTTTTTTTAAAAAATAAAAGAATTTTCTTCTTATTTCATGTAGTTTTTCACCCAAAAAATTATACGATAGTGAAATTATTGTCAATAAAATAATGTGCTTTTGCATAAAAAAAACACCAGACTACTTCACAAACCTAACCTACAAATCAGTGAAAAGCGCAAATTTAAGTATTAGTGACATGTCAAACGAGTACGAAAAATGCAAATAATTAATTTTGTGCTTAATAAAATCACAATATTACACCAGAGCCCGTAGACAATTTGTACTTAGCGATCGTCTACTGGCGAACTTTTCGACAATCTACCTACACGTACCGTATAATTATGCGTTATTGTTGCAGTTATTGACGAAAATTCGTTTGTAGGCGATCGCCAAGTACAAATTGTCTACGGGCTCAGATTGTTATTTTCGGGATAAAATACTACATATCTACATAAAAATAAACCAAATTAATGCAAGTTTTGGTACGTTTTCTTCACCTTGACAAATTAAAGATATGATAGAAAATGGAATTCACTGACTTCCTCATATTAACATCAAAAAGGTTTTAGCGATTTGAGAAATTTGAAAGGTACTAAAATTGCTTATTCAGTTTTATGCACTTTATTTTTTTAATCTAAATATTCAATCGAGCATACCATGAATATTTTTACCAATCGATGAATGAATATTTCGAAGATTAATAATAAAAATATAATCAAGTTTATGTGCCACCCACGCTTCGCTCCACGAAATCAATTTCATCAAATGTCTAAACAGAATAATATATAGTACAAACCACGTACAAACTACAAATCTCACGATTTTTTCGAATTGTCATTTTAGTAAGACTCAGGGTTACCAGATTGTGTTGCCAAAATTACCTTAATTCGGTGAAAAAAATACCGTACAATATTACCGTACACATCGGAAATACAACAGTACCTTTTCAAAATGTAACGGGTATTTCTACCCTCCCCCGTCGCCAAATTTTCGAAATGGTATAGGAATTTGGAATATTTCAAAAACTCCTCGGTTTTCTTAATGAATATTTTCTCACACAGTACCTTTTTTTTTACAATGTAACGGGTATTTGTACCGATGATTGTTTATGTCAATACCGGATAATTGTTAATCGTACGGTAATTTGTTAAAATTATTACCGTACGGGGAATGAAATTACCGTACAAATACGGTAATTACCGTACGTCTGGCAACGCTGAAGACTTGACGTCTACGGTCTCCTAGCTCCGATAGGTTGTGAGTTATCTCTGTGATCTGGCTCTGTTTAACGAGTTGAAGATCTGACTGCTAGAATTATAATATTAATATATTATCATCACGCTATTATCCCATAAATGAGGTGTAAGGGGCGTACATATACTAAGGTGGATCAAGGCCTGTCCCAGAGCACAAGTCACGCTCAATTCTGGGACAGGTACTTTGATCAAATTTTTTATTAAAAAAAATATTACTTGACAAGCATATTATTGTTCACATTATAACGAGTAGGAAAGTCAGCTCATTGAAGTCGTATCATTGTGGTGAGTGAATGAACTAATTCGAATTCTTTTATTGAGTTACAAAGATTACACATCTATACTATTGTTGGTAATTACAGCGGGAGATTCAAGATAAATTTACATGTCGCATGTGTAAAAAGGATCTCTATTTTTTTTATCGTTATGTGGTTTGGTTCTGCACACATCCTGTTATCACATGTTTTTGTTTTTTGCTGTGAAGTACGTATTATGATAATGTATTTTAGTATTATCATTATTCTGTTCCTTGGAGTCCCCAGCAATGAATATAGATCTCTCACTCTTTTCCATAAGTTTTAGAGTTCCTATAAACAGCAGGTATTTCTAAAATATCACATAAAAACATTTAATATTTTGAATTTAGCGATGAGATATTCCGACCATCCGGAATGCCTTATTTTTTATTGGCATGAAGAGCACGACTTTATCTTTTACAAATCAAGTCAGTCTAGTAGCTACCCAATTGTGGGAAATGCCGTGATGGTGTGAATGAATATATTGTGATAGTGGATACGAACATACAGTATCCATCCTAGAACAAAACTCACACATGAAGCTGTCGTTGGGGCCTATAAGACAAAATACCAAACCCTTTGGCATGTTACCCAGTAGCTTAATGAGACAATGCACACTTTGCGAAAAAGGATGGGTTTAAGTCCCGCCCAGAGTACTAAAAAACATGGTGATGTTGTTTTTTCTAAGCTCAATATGGTAGTTTCTTGTGTCAAATCTAAATAAATAAGTTTGAAAATTTAAAGTTATAATTAAAGTTGCCTTTTTGATTATTATTCTGTTTAACTATATTAAGAGTAACGAAAGGAGGATCAAAACCAACATATAAGTTTACATAATAACATTTATTTAATTCACCATCGTATGGCTTAAAGCCTTTAACAAAACTATTATAAAACATATGCACATTTCATAGAACACATAAAACTCTATTATGTATCACAAAATCAACAAGTAAAATACACAACAAAAGCAAAAAATTTAAAAAACAAATTTATTATATTTAAATTGTAAATTCGCTATAACATTGTTTAAAATAAATATAATAGAGAATATAATAATAGTACAATAATATGGTTTGTGTGGTGCAGAGGTAACGCTTTTGGGTTTGTGTCACAAGGTTCCGGGTTTGATTCCCAGCCAGGGCAAAATGATACATGGACTTTTAAATCGTTCTGGATCGGGATGTTTATTTATTTAATCTCAATATACAGTGGAATAACATTAAAAAAAACATACTTGAAATACATACAATCAACATAGAAGAGACAATGATAATAAAAACATGACAATAGAACCTACAAGGGATTCTCAATGGAAAGCATTTTCCTTCATAGAAATCCAGTCACAACACATTTACTCACAGTGTACCTACTCCGAATGGTTGAAGTTATCGACTTCAACAAGTAACTATTTGCTTCATGGAGTTGATTCATTGATGAATAATAGTTATAGTTGGACGATGATCATGTAGCACAGAACAATGCCTGATTTGGGATGCGCAATTTTACTAAACTAAGCAACTCTGGGTAATCAGAGAGTAAATGTTATATGTATATATGTGTTTGGGGCATTGTATATGTGTATTGTCGTATTGGTATCCATAATCCTAGATTCATATCTTATTTTGGGACTGGCTCAATATGTTTATTTATTTACTGTTTTAAATACTCACATGACAGTTCAACCATTGATTGACGAATTCTTATACACTCTGCTCCGCTTTCATTTCCTGTCATTCAGTTTTCCATTTCCTACCATTCTTCATCATTTCTTTCGCATCACTCTCATTTACGACTTTCGTTCTCAAATTGTATCTTTCATCACAGATATTTCACTATTCTGTAAATAATAAAACAAATGGAAGTGTACACCTTTTGTTTTTTTATACACAATCTTAAAATAATTGTAAATAAATCAATGTAACATTATATATGTTTTTGAATGAATAAATAAATGGTTACATTAAACTCCCCTGTCTGACTCCAGTGGTATATTAATTATTTTTTTATAAATATTGTATAAAAAATTGTGAAGTACTATGCTTGAATTAACTCAGCTAACAAATGTGGGTAACAGCTATCATCTCTATGTAGGAATAAGGAAAATAAAACAAATTCAGTTTATTCATGAATATTCATATAATATTATGTATTTGAACTTAAAACATGTAGTTAAATTCAAAATTATTGATCATTATGTTTGCATGCATATTATATTGTTATGAACCCTTCATAATACAGAAAATGGATGGCAGGCATGATGCATGATTTATCAAAACCACGTGTCACTTCTGCTATGCGTACTTTACTGTGTGAAATGTCTTTACATTGTCTTGAAGATGTTAAAGGAAAAACTCAATGAAAATACGAAATATATGACATCATAAACAATATGTGTTCTATTTTTTCGGTGGTAACCTTATGAAAGTTCATTTTTATTAATATTAAAATGATAAGAGTTAAACACTGTTACTTTCACTTGTATAAATTTTTATTTTAGCAGAGGCCTTTCGGACTTAGTTCATCGTCAATGCCGTCAACTTAGAAACTAAAACAAAATACAGTCTTAAGCTAGGTACTAAGTAGGGGAAGGGGAAGTGTGGGAGGGGTGGTGGTGGTAGTGAGAAGGAGGGTGAGTGGAGAGTTGAGTACCTACTTGTATATTTATTATTTTTTCTTTTTCTAGAATTTTAGATTTTTGGATAGCGATGTATTCTAATATATGTATTCATTTTGAGACCCTTGTTACATTTTTGAATTAAACTGACATTATTGGAGTTGAAATTATGGTTAAATTTTATACAATGATCGGCCATTTCTGACATCACACTGTTGCTTCTGAATGCTGAAAGGTGTTCTTTTATCCTGGTCTTAATTTTTCTGCCACGATGGACTAAGTCCGAAAGGCCTCTGCTAAAATAAAAATTTATACAAGTGAAAGTAACAGTGTTTAACTCTATCATTTTAATATTAATATCATAAATAAGTTGAAAAAATATTGATAACTGAAAATTTATGAATTTACTACTAGGATTATCTTTCATACTTGAAATAAATATTCAATGTCTATTTGTATAGTCCATTTACTGTTCCTTGAATGATTGTGTAAATGAATGACTGATGAAATGCCATTGGGATTTTCTGAATACTACAATTTTCGCTTTGAAACTCATAGAATGGACAAATATAATATGGCCATGTAAATATAGTGATGAAAAAAAAACATATCTTTTTAATGAAACATATATTACAAACAAAATTTAATATGTACTGCAATTTGGATTATTTTTATAATTTGGTTGTTAATAGGATGTGATTCACCTTAATAAATTTGGTTGATATCAAACTGTTTCATGTTAATTCAATGAACAGTAATAAATATTCTTTTAAGATATATTTGGGTTTTGTTATAAACCCAAATACAACCTTATACACCTTTTACAGTAAGCTAAAAGCTTGTGTTGTGAAAGGGGAGATTGCTGGCACCTTGGATTGAATCATGAAACCCCTGTTATCGAGGCTAAGACTCTACCTCTAGGGTACCAATGTATTATATTATTTTATGATGTTGTTATTCCTCAACACTTTATAAAATATTCCTGCATATTAATAGATCTGGTAATATTAAAATACATCAAATGCTTCTTGGGAGTTTAGGGTCTTCAATTACAACAAACGATTCAGAAAATTGAGACACTTGTAGATATCTCGATGAAATCAGTCTGCGTTTTCAAAGTTATTGAGAGAAATAGGCGAAATAATTATTCCTAACTACTTATCAACAGAAAATAGTCAAACAAGTACTGCATTCCATAAATATTAATAAGCCAGGATAATTTTATTGTGAGATGTTCAGCTTTACACATTTAAAGTTTTTAGCTGGTAAGATGAATTTATTGCAATCAAATATATTTAAATTGATATCAACTGTACACTGGACCATGAAAGAAAATAAATACTGTTTGTTTGTCTTATACTATTAAGCAAAAACACAGAAATAATCCATGGATGATGCCATCCGAAAGCGAAGTCTGATTTGCCCCTAGTGGAAGATCCTGAACATACTAAGAATGTGAGGTGAGGTTTTCTAGAAGGAGAGAACACAAGCTTTGACTACAGGGAGGTGCAGAGTGATTCCCATTTATTGTGATGTCTGCTGATGTGGAAAGTATTTATATTATAATGAGAGTGACCTAATGATAGCCAATGATAGCATTCTGGAGTGGCAAGGTTCTAACTCCACATGTAAAAAAATTGATGATTTAAATGTAGCTGCTTGTGAGTTCAACATTTTTTACATTATACATAGGTACCTTGCAACATATTTTTTTTGAATCAGAATTAAACTTTATGTACTTCTTCCAGAATGTTATAAGTATTTAACACATAAGTATACATGAAAGATATAACAATGCTTTATCAATATCTTGAATGATAAAGTATATATACCTACATAATTGTATTTATCAATAAATTTTCATTTGAGGTTTATAAAATGGTAAACAATAGAACATCATTCTGATATGGTATGATAAAATGAGGAAAACAACAAAAATACTTTTATACCCACAAAATAATAAAAACCAATTTGTTAATATACTTACCTAGCTATTGGATAAAAATAACATGTGGTTTTCAGTTGGATATTATCTATTTAGAGTAAAGTAATTATTAATATATATATATATATATATAGACCCTAGTGATGTAACGAATATTCGCATATTTCTATATTTCATTCGAATGTTTTGCGATGGTTAGATGGAAGAAATCACTATATAGTGATAATCTCGCCACTGCACATCATCACATTTTTTCTTGTGTATATTGCTTTGTTTTATTTGTTATGTGAATGATGATGTGCAAGAAGAATAAAATAAATAAATAAATAAATAAAAACATATTTGATATTAATAAAACACTGTTTTACTTTTCACTATTAATTTAGATTATAAATTAAATTAATAGTGAAAAGTAAAACAGTGTTTTATTAATATCAAATATGTTTAAAATGTCTTTTCACAATGTGAACACACAAACTCTAGATCATTTAAATAAATAAATATTATTTTGGTAATAAAGTATCGGTGATGCGGTAAAAGTACCGGATACTTACCCGGTACATTGTAGAAAACGGTACTACAAGAAAATATTCTTTGAGAAAAGCTTTTTTGAAATATTTTAAATTCCTAAACCATTTTGAAAATTCGGCGACGGGGGGGGGGGGGTAGAAATTTTATTGTTTATTGTTTGACCAATTGTAGAAATTTAAGCGAGTCAATATTCGCTATTCGCATTCGCGAATATCCAAAATTACACATTCGTTA
The DNA here is from genome assembly GCA_947579605.1 of Athripsodes cinereus. NCBI lineage: Eukaryota > Metazoa > Arthropoda > Insecta > Trichoptera > Leptoceridae > Athripsodes > Athripsodes cinereus. The sequence goes on from OX388310.1 coordinate 14,716,371, forward strand.
CATGACTAATAGACACTGCTTGCCCCTATTACACAAGTGTTATTATACACTTTCTGGAAGGGTAGGAAGTGTATTAATGTATTAGGTATGTAGGATAACTAGTGGACTAAGATATTTCTTTTTAAGCTGTAATAATTAGCCACATTGGATAGTTATAATGAATGGATTATTTGCCTAGATACAAAACCTGCTCTGGGACAAATTGTTGTTTTTGAGGTTTTTTTTCTAAAGATATATCTGGGCTTTGTTGTAAACCCAAATACAACCTTATACACAGTAAGCTACTAAAAACTTGTGTCGTGAAAGGGGAATTTGCCGGCACCTGATATTGAACCATGGATCCCTTGTTCACGAGTTTGAATAAGTATGTGAAATATTTTTAATAAGGAATGCACCCATCACTGGCTTAAAATGTTATTTATATTACTGACGGTTATTAATTTATTACTCAATTATATTTTGGTATTTTGATGTAATCAAACATTTTTTGAAATTGTTTAAAGCATGTATGTAGAAACTATATATGAACCTTTTTGAGCATTTCACAATGCACTTCCGTTAATTGATTTTATACGAGTATATATTATATCACTATCGATTTCAGCAAACCGTTGCCATTGACGAGCAAAACGATACAAATTTTATGTGTATGTATTGAAGTAACAGAGATGCATTGTGGAATACTCGTTTAAAAACATTCAAAATGTCTGGAAACTGTTTCATAGTTAATCCTTCAAAAATAGATGATATTGTAATTATTTGATCCTATCTATATACAAAATTTATTGATTTTGTAGATAAATACAAAAAACTGGCATGTTATCAGATAAATCAGAATTGTTGATGCTATTGATCGATCAAATTTCACAAGGAATGTAGCTGTTCTGTTTCAGCTATATGTTTGCATTGAAAATAATACGGAATCATTTTATATGCACACTTCAGATACCTATCACACTGTTATATTAATATCATTTTATAATCAATCATTTCTGTAACAATTATGGATAAAATAAAAAATAAACCTTTTTAAAAATATCCTAATAAACTCTCTGTAAAAATTTATACCATCTTTAGACTGTAAATTTTATAATGATAATTTATTTTTTACTTAGTCCATATTAATAATACATAGTATATATTATATATTAATCAATACAACAATAATAATTTGTAGAACTCTCTTCGTCTATATGTTGGTGCTTACATTAATATTTATATAATTTTATAAAACAGTACTTTATATTTTATAATAATAATAATAATTATTACTAATATGTGCATAAAATAATTTTGTGCAAATTGATTTTCAGTCACTGATGTAATCTAACACCCTATGATAGTAGAGTATAATGAAAGTGTATGTAATATATTATTCGATGACATCACATGACACTTATTACTTAACAATACAACATACACTACTCTGACATAGAAGAGGTTACAGCCAGCCAGATGGGTGCGTGTGCCCACTGAGAGGAATCACCCCAGGAATGCGAGGCACCACACTCACTTTACCATTTCTGTGACCCTAAAAAGAAACAAGCTTATTATTTTACATTAACATAGTTTAAGTGCAGTTTAAATATATCTATATCGTCATGCCGTATCCCTATTCTGTCAATCAAAATTCTACCATACACTTTCCCTATTGAACTTAAGAAGCTATAGCTGGTTAACTCCTAGCTACTCTAAAGGACTGGAGGATGGCCTTCCTCTCGAGTTACGCATCCTCTTCAACAATTGTTGAAAGGTTCCAGGCACCACGGTTTCTTCAACACATTCGTAATCTCAGTCATGCATATCTCCTAATTTTCATTCACGTTATTTCCTATTCCATCGTACTTATTTGCATTTGCATCGTCAGATTCAAACAAATATTAAAAATACTCCTTCCATCTATGTATGCAATACACATTCTTCACAAAATACTCCTTCCATCTATGTATGCAATACACATTCCTCACAAAATACTCCTTCCATCTATGTATGCAATACACATTCGTCACAAAATTCTCCTTCCATCTATGTATGCAATACACATTCCTCACAAAATTATCAGAATATAAAATATGTCTCTCATTCTTTTCTGTAAGTTATCAAGTGTCGTATGAAAAAGCAGACGTGACATGACATATGAGAGACAAATATTTTCAATACAATATGTAATAAGATTTGCCTCCTATTTTCAATGTTAGATGGTAAATAATGGTCTATCTATTTATTTACAAAAGTGGGATAGCCAGTAGACCAACTGCAGCAAATAAAATGTAAATGAATATATAAATGTAATACTAAATATTGTTGATAAAAGTGTAGTTTGGATTTGAATCAGTTTTTCAATACTGAAATACACTTTCCTAGTTAGAAAAGCCAAAGAATGATTAAGTGCTATGTATGGTCTGTTTTACTGTATGGATGTGAAACATGGACCTTAAAAGTCAATACAATGAACAGACTGGAAGCATTTGAAATGTGGCTCCATCGCCGTATGCTCAGAATTCCCTGAACCGACATGGTTACCAATACCGAAGTCCTGAGGCGAGCTAGAGTTGACAGGGAGCTGTTATCAATCATCAAGGTTCGGAAGGTTTCACATCTGGGTCATATTCTGCGTGGAGAAAAATACCACTTTCTCCAACTGATATTGAAGGGGAAAATTGAGGGACGCCGAGGTTCCGGTAGGAGACAGATGTCCTGGCTGCGATACATAAGGAAGTGGACTGGCATCCGAAGAGTGGAAGAGCTGTTCCGAGCAGCGCAGGACAGGGACAAGTTCGCCGAGGTGATCGCCAACGTTGGGGGGACCCGACAGGGCACTTGAAGAAGAAAGAAGTTAGAAAAATTGGTTACAAACCTTTTGTGGTGATTCATCTTGTGATGTAAGCAAAGGTTCTAAGGAGCTACCAGATGGTTTGTTTTCCATGTCATGACTTTGAGAAGCGCTCGTTTCCTTGGTATTCTTAGAACGTCCAGAACTCTCCTCTGTAGTTAGATTTGCAGATCGTTCTGAAAAATAGTTTTTAAAATGGATACATTTTACCAATGGCATTGTAGAAAAATATATGGCTTGGTTTGCAGTAGGTATGCATTATATCGTGTCATAAAATTATTGAGAATATAGACAGAGAGTTAATTATTTAGATAGTAAGTAAGAAAATACAATACTTATTTATATTATGGAAGTTACAAGAAAATAAGTTTTACCTATGTGCCTGACATTTTCACATACTTCTTGAGGATGACCATGCGCTGAGAGTGATGAATGAATTGTATCTGCTACTCTAATAGGAACACTGCATGCTCTCTTAAGAATCTAAAGAGGAAAAGTTATTGGAATGAATTTATAATAGTGAAGCTGTCTTGCGTAAAAGGATACAATAAGGTATATCATTTCTACAAGTCTTCAATATTCCTAATTATATTTAATTGGGCACATTTTTCAAAAACCAGTTAAAATTAATGTAGGAAAATTGCTTTGATATATTAATATTCATATATTCATCATACTGCGTATGAATTAATAGTAATCAGCCAATTTCTGAAAATAATAAGTCTTTGAAAAATGTGATTTATTATTTGATAGTTTCTAGTTTCACCTTCTTATTAGATTGTGGATTTGCAACAGGTGGAGGGTCAGGACTAGCATTTCGAGAATCCGAAAACTTTTTCCTCTTTTTCTTTAATGCTACCAATGCACTAATACCTGAAATAATTTCTATCTAAGTGCTTCAGTTCTCACAAAGTGAAACATTAAAATGCATTAAATTTCTGAGCAGCGTTATAACATTTATTAAAATAATACATTTTCATTGCTCATCCGTTAGTATCAGGTAAGATTATTTTGATATTTTTTTGAAATAATTTATATTTACTTTTAAAAATTTCATTTCCCAATGAAAGCTACAATTGAGTAAGTTGCGTATAAAATATGCATCAAAATCAGTCAAATAAAAAGAGCTTGCGCAATACATTAAATTAAAATATTCATTCCAATATGAATAACTATTAAAATGTACATACGGAAGAGGAAAAAACAGTATAAGTCAAAGAGCATAATTGAGACAATGGAATTCCTGAAAAGCTTACCATGTGAATGAGATCTATGACTCTGGTGAGTTTGTGAATCATATTTGTTCTTGGGCGGTTGAGATCTTTCGAGACTTCTGTTAGAATCACTGGGTGAATCAGTGTTATCACTTGGTGGACTGTTGGAATGACTATGAGAAGATCCTTGTCTACAATGTGAGTTGCAAACTGAGTCTTCGGATCTGAAAACATCATAAAATAATTACATATAGGTATGTTATGTGCAACATCGAGACATCATACCATACAACTTCCAAATAACTATTTCAAAAAAAAAGTTATTTGTTTGAATATTGTGATAAGTGAAATGGCTAACAGTTATACTGGCTACATATGTTAAACATTTAATTTTAATAATCTGCAATGTTGAACTTTTATTCAGAGACATATCATGTAAAGTAAATGATGGAGCGACTGACAATATTTAGCTTAATTTATTCATTCATATCATCATGGCATTTCACACAACTAATGTAGTGTAACATAATATTTGATTTGTAATTTGAAAATGAAAATATAAATTTATATCTAACTAGCCAGGTTCATGCTCCTGAAAATAAAACACCTTAACTACTTATAAAATAATTAGCAGACACCTTTTTGCAATAGCTGTTATAAGTTATGCATAGTAAAAATAATATGAAAACATAATATTACATTTTTAAAATATTCAGTACATTATGCACATATATGTAACGTAAAGTTTGTTAATTTTGTTAAAAGCAAAAGCCTTGTTAAGATGATTGATTGATTATGACCTGTAGCAAGTCTGATGTTTGTTGAATTAATACATTTCAATATACGAAATCCGCAAAGAAAGTCATAAAGCCAAAGGAAGCAAAATTAAAAAATAGATACCTAATCATTCCGACATGCTTTGTTAGAGGTGATCATTTTACTGTATGTGTATAATAATATAATACAAATATCCAATATTTCTGTATGCATTAACATAGAGGCACCTAAACAAATATACTTGAATAATAAATAAGTCTTCTTGAAGTATCCAATAGGAAGTTACTTTGTATCATATTATAATTCAAACAAGAGTGAGATTGAAAATAAAAATATTTTTTAATACACATTTATGTATTAATAAGTAAAACATGAAATATTGTGAAAAGGAGAGGAAAGAAATTACGTGATATGCACAGCTTCAATCAAATGCATGTACGGAATTATTTTCATGAGGTTTAGAAGGATTATACAGTTAATTGAAAATGATATATTGTTGCTGAACAGATGAACATGAAACAGGAGTAGATATATAAAAATTTGGTAACACTAAGTGGTGTGTACGTGTAGATACAATATGAGCATTTTTTATGAAATAGATCCAATTTCTTAGTAGTAGGTACCACAATATGTAAGTAAACATAATCAAATTTTTAGCAATTAATTGGAAGTAAGTAATTTACATAAGTCCGATACATTCAACATTATTTTAAGATGCAAGTAGTATAAGTACAAGCAATGATGGAAAAAGTTGTCGAATGCATTTGTTACTATGAAGACAGACCTGCTTCGTCCAATTAATCTTCCGACTCTCCCAACTTTAGCTGCTTCTATAATAGTGCCCCAACGCCTCTTGTGAGATGAAGCTCTCTTCCCGTAGAATCTAATATTTAATGTGAAAAAATGAACCACTGGTGACTGGTGTGTTATTTCCTAAATACTTTACATTTCTCAAATGGACAGGTAAAACTATATGTAGAATATTTCCATGTATGATAATTACAATATAGTGCTATAAATCTATTATGCATTTAATAAAAAAAATGTAGAACTACGAACATTATATTAATAAGGTGGGAGCGCGTATGTAGTGCACAATATGTTATAATTTTCTTAAAAACTTACAGTCATGTACGAGAGAAAAGAGAATAAAAGAATAAAGTGCTTTATTTACAAGTGTGACAAAATGACCCACATTGCAAATGGCAGTGTAGTGCATAGCATAGTAGGGGTGCTTCAAATATTGGGCAATACAAATTATTGTAAGTATTCGATGATGCTTGTTGTTTTACATAAATTTACTTGTAGCGGATGTGATCAAACTATGACATTGTTCTTAAGCAATCTACAAGGGCACAATACACGGGTTCTAATTATTATATATTTGAAAAATACAACTGCGCAATTATATTCTGTATTGTCCCATAGTTGATTATTCACCTGACAATGCATAATATTTTGCTATCGATTTGAGGTTTAAAAGCAATATTAGGATTTCAATATATAAAAAATTGTAGAATATATTCATGATTAATGTCAAATGTTTGAAGAATATACAAGAATTATTGTATATTACACACCTTCCCATGTTGAGAGTGAGACCTCGATGGTAAGGGTTAGCCTCACTGCTGAGGGAACTCTGCGATGTTCTCAAAGAATGTTGGGGTGCCTTGTGCATATTGCTACCTCCAAATATTCCAGACAAAGTAGATCCAAACATCTCGTGAGGTCCATGGCTGTGACCTGACTCCGTGTGCTGGACATAAATAAAATTATTTATTAAATATGAATATCAAAAATAAAAAATATATGAAAGACTTGGTTTTCACATTTAACTATATTTTTTCAAATTCGTGTGAGTGAAGATATTAATAGTATGATTCAATAGATACCTCATTTTAATAACCAACAGAAAGTGAAAACCCCTTTTTAGTAGGAAACAGGGAAGGAGCTCTGATGTTTACGAATTAGCTTAGGCTGATTTAAGTGTACTTTACTGCAACCATCTTTTCTGTTGAGAATCTATCGTTAATTGCAATTATGATAATTGTTTGGTTTTAATTGGTATATGCTTCTAAGATAAATTGCTATTTTGAATTTCAATAGCAAAACGTGTACGCAATAGAAAGATTTAAGTTAGCAGAAAATGTTATCACGAAGATCTATATTCGAAAAATCTTTTATCGGATTATTCCGTGTACATGGATTATTGTCTGAATCAATCCATGACTATGACTGACCGTGTTCAGAAACGTCGGAAATATGTCCCTTCGGACAATAGTCCATGAACACAGGGTAATCCGATAAAAGATTTTTCGAATTTATGTATAAACTTTTTTATAAATTTTCATAATGCATTTTAATTATTGCTGTTAATAAAACATTTGTTGTTCTGAAAAAATCATTTGTGTGTCTCTTGCTATACGAAGATCATGAATTGTTATGTAAGAATAAATTGCGGAGTATTGAACCAGATAAATTCAAAGCATTACAAAACATTCACAAGCTCGATCACAGCATCAATTAGTAATACAACATAGCGTAAAATTAACTACTTCATATTTGCTTGTAAAATAGTTCTTACCTCTGCACGATTAATAATATAAGTTAACAAAAATGAAGCAACATTCACAATTTTCAAAATGTTTTTGCTGGAATCGTCTCCAAATATGTATAAATTGGAGTTTTATTTTGCTGTTAATATATAAAGTACCTAATGGTTAAGTATATAAATAGGTATTTTAAAACAATGGTTAAATTAAAATAAAGTGTAATATGTACACAAAGAGATATAAAAAGTATAGTGTGAATAGATAATTGCATATATGTATGTCTTCCGCAATTTTTCAGTAGTGTAAATATAAGCTGTTGATGTTGAAGAATTAAGCAGAAAGTGTGGTACAAGACGAGAAGCGACACATAAGTGTGCAATACATATGTAGCAGGAGCAGCTTTGTAAACAACAGTCAGCTTTGCAATGAGTGAGACCTCTCACGAACCTGTTGATGTAAGGACGCTATGAATTCTGCTACAGGAGGAAGAGTCACATTATTAGATGGAGCAATATTGAAGCCTTTCATTAAACGTCGTTCTTTCTGACGATTCTTTTTGCCTCCAGAACCTGTAAAAGAAAGTTCTATATGGAGTTTTATAAAAATGTTTTTAAAAAGGGTGTTAACTGAATACACAAAAAAATAATTAAATTCATTATCTCTAAACTTATCATCAAGAAATCAAATGCAATAATTTTCTACTTATTTATATCTAGTGGACTTTTACTTGATCATTTTAAATTTAATAACTCTCAAGAAAGACAATGAACATCTTTCAATTTATTCAGAGTTGCAATCAAAGCAATAATTATGATTTATACTTAGTTGCTCTGTTGAGGGGTTTGTAAGTACGAGTATATACTTTTTTAGAATTCCAATATATTAATCTAGTTACACTTACCGGAACCCGCTCCACTAGCAGTAGATGTGTTCATTCCACTGTTTTTCAATATCTCCACTAACTCACAACGAAACGCTGATATGTCTTGTTTTATTTCATTTACATCATCTTCAGTGACTCCTTGGGATTCTGCTTTTCTCTGTTGTACTGTTACATAGCGTCGAACTAAATTACGCATTATACTCTGAAAATATTAAAATAGTAACAAAGTTTATGTTTGCTTTATAATTTGTGACAAGTAAATTACTATTGCTGTATTGTGTGATTGTTCACATAGATGCCTACTAATTTGAATTGACTATTATATAGTACCTATGTACCTATTCATTTGTTTATACATTGATGATATTTGGTTGAATTTTTGTTGTTGTTATTATTTTAGTTATATGTATATAATATGAATTACTTAACACCAATTTATGAATTTGTATGTTTATATATGTATGTATATATCTTGTAAATGGCTATATGAGCCGTAAATTGAATAATAAATGAATAAATAATTAATCAACTTACTTGGTAACGGAAATCTCGTTCACTGGCTTGTTTCACCTTCCGCTTAAACAAGAAAATCAAATATACTCTCTGTTCGATTCAGTACATTATTTCGTAAAAAATATGTACAGCAACCACCGCTAAATCACATTTATTTAAAAATTAAAGTACACATTTAATATAATACTTTAAATTATTTTCAAATCATGTGAAGGAAGAAAGAGTAGTAAACTGACCCTGATTGTTCTCATATGTTCTTTCTTTGCCCTGGAATGTCCACACAACTTCCTTTGTATCCACTGAGATGCGTACCACAGTGACTTGGGAGTTGGAATTATATTAAATGGAGGAGGAACTGTACCCCCTTCTTCAAAATAGCTTATCCACAATTTACTTCTTGCAAATTTCCATTCAATGTCAGCCCTTTCCTGTTTAAAAAAATGAAAATGTATTTAATTTTATTAAATAAAATATAAAAATATATTATTGAGCACTGTTTAATCTCCACTATGTTAGGTTAAATACCGAACGTTTTCGCCTATACTTGTAGGCATCTTCAGGGAAACTGTGGAAAATGAGTTTCAGACTTCAGGGAAATGAGTTTCCCTGAAGATGCCTACAAGTATAGGCGAAAACGTTCGGTATTTAACCTAACATAGTGGAGATTAAACAGTGCTCAATAATATATTTTTATATTTTATTATATAAAATTAAAAATGGATTTCCACAGCGTAAACACAAAAACTCTTGAAAATGTATTTCATTACCGCATCAATTAGGTGATTTCAATTAAAATTAGCTTTTATCAGTGAAGTACAATCAAATTTGGATATAAAGTTTTATTTCATTAAATACTTACAGATATAAGCTGGTAAGAATGGTTCATCATTGCAATGAGCAAGTTTAATAGCACAACAATATTTATAACAGAATATGTTCCAAACATGAGCATTCCCCAAAATCTTGTGAATATTTTTATTCCATCAAGTTCAAATGATTCCAGGTCAACTAGACCAAAAACTGCCCAAAATAATGTTTGAGATGTTTCAAATAAACTAAAAAATAAAATCAATTTTAGTAGATTGTAAATTTATTTTTTTCCCATTACTAAATATCGTTTTGATTTACATGGGTACATATATATTACTATAAAACTATAACTCAAAATGTTTACTTACTTAGCAAATCTTCTCCAAACAAAACATGCATTGTGGTCATTGGTCTCTGGTTTACATTTCTTCTTCTCCATAACAGCGTAATACCACAATAATTGATTTAAACCTGATATTGAGGAGAAACGATGAAATGTAATGAAAGTTTTTATAATAGATTGGCATTTAATGCTACACATACAAATATTGTATTACAAATGGTTCTAGAAACTTACCACAAGAAAATGCAAACAGCACAAGAACATATAAGAAGATAAATTTCATAATGTCCATTACCATTCTTGATAATGATACTTGAAGTGGCCCCAGATGTGGATTTACAGAAAATATATACACTAACTTTAAAGAACTGAAACAATCCATAACATTATGACGAGGTTTATTATTGCTTTATTACTTATTTATTTAAACTTATTTAAATTAACTTCAATTGTTTCAATCTTCAGGAGAATTCGAAACACTTTGAGGATATTGCATAGATGTACTAATTTTAATAATTGATTTTAATTTAATCTCATCAATAAACTTAAATTAATTAACTGCAAGGAGTACAATTGTGTTTTTGGGGATCCTGGGGATAGAATATTGAATGAGGAAGTGAATTTGTTTAGAGAAATGTCACCCTTAGCTTCACTTTTTTATGATGGAAGTGTAGAAGCTCACATTGAATACTGAAACTGTTTTTATAATTTGATATTCCGAGAGGTGACTATGCTTACCTAAATATATTGGCTGCCGAAAACAAACCTTCCGAGAGTAACATTGGGTCCCAGGAGTCCCAATCCTCTCGGGGTCTTGATGCAGTACCTTCTCCTCTGAGTATTTCATTCTGCACTTTGTAATACGATACTATCCTTAATGCCACTGTGGCTACATATAATGAATTGGTCACAAAGTCTATAACATTCCACATATCATTTACATACTCCTCTAACCCAACGTCCCATAACTGCTTCACTTCACTCCATATTAAACCTGCAAGAAAGGAATAAACATAGTTATGTCGAATCACATAATTTATAAATATCTTTAGACAGAAGCTTGTCACTTAACAATAAATTTTAAGAATATTTGATTAAATGACTTAAACCAATCAATTGTATTAATTGTATGGTAGTACTCACCACTAACCCAAGCAAGTATAAACCATTCCACAATGGACGGAAGGGATCCACGTTTGGTTTTCATATCATCTTCTCTTACTGGTTGTGTATCTTCCCACAACCATCCTCCAACCACAGACTCAATCCGCTGTGATGCCAAAATTAACATAACTGAAAAACAATACAATCATTTAAATTTGTGTAAAGAAATACAAATAGCTTTACTTTTAATATTTTTTACTCTAGATTTTAAAAAAAGTAAATTTTGAAAATAAAAATTAAAATTATTGTTTTTCTTTATGTAAATTAATATGGAATTTTACAAAACAAAATGTGAAGTCAATAAATGAGCCAATACCTTCGGTAAATTAATGTGAAACTAACATTTTTTATGCAATGGTAAATTTATCAACAAAACAAGGGCAACTTTACTAAACAAAAACCGACATAAAATTGAATGAAATGGAAGAGAAATGGATATCTATATAATGCAGTGGTTCCCAAAGTTGACTGGGCTCCGAACCATCTAGGAAAAATTTTCAATCTTGGGACCCGTCTTTTAGCTTTTTTCTCCAAACATTGCTCCAACAACATTTTTAATTCATGTCTTTCTTATACAGTGGCGAATCGTCCATTAGGGCCCACTCAATATTCGCTCACGACCCACTGGTGGGTCGCGACCCATAGTTTGGAAAATACTGATATAATGGAATAAAATAAAATTAAATACTCACATAAGAATGTAAAATAACTAGCTGAATGACAAATGAATTTTATGAAGGGCTTCCTCATAGTCCTTCCAAGAGCTGAGTGTGGTGCTAAAATGTAAGATATGGAAAATATCGGAAACATGGTGCCAATGCGTACTATCTCTAAAGCTTGAAGGGCCATATTTCTACGTCGGAAGCCTGGAAGACCCTCGTACCAAATAGATGCAAGTAATTGCTGCACATTTGGATGGGCGACAAACTAGAACAAAATTTGTACAGTGTTACTTTGATTTTTAGTTTATTAAAGTCCTATTGAAGGTATATTGTCATATATACATAGTCCATTATGAAAGTAATGCACATGATGTTATTGTGACGCGACTATCCATCGGAGCGCAATCGGGCTGGTTGGAAAATGTGGAGTGAGTAGTGAAAGTGGAAGGACATGTCTTTGCGTGAAGTGTGTTTTTTGTCTTAGTAACACGGCGCGATAGACGGTTCGCTTGAACAGCGGTACGCCGTCAAACTTCGTGTGCGGCTTGGAAAGAATGTTACCGAAACATTCCAGATGCTTCAAGAGACCTTTATGGACGACTGCATTTCAAGATCACAATCCGGGAGGTAGCACAAGGCATTCAAGGAAGGACGGGAGAAGGTCGTTGACGAACATCATTTTGGACGCCCACAACGGCCAGAACCAACGAAAACGTGACGCGTGTGCGCCAAGTTTTGCATTCTTAGTGTATTTTGAGAATCCAACAAATCGCCGACTCCCTAAACTTGTTCAACTTTGTGGTACATAAGATTGTCATCGAGGATCTGCAAATGTGAACACACACAAATTCCACACGGCCTTCATTGTAGATAACTTCTTGGCCCGAAGCAGCAGCCCAGTGGTCCCTCAGCTTTTTTGTTCCCCCGACTGAAAAGAGAGCTGAAAGGAAAGTATTGGGATTCCGTGGGACGCATACAAACGCGTGTTACAACGATTAATAATTATTATCCACTGAAAATATTACAATTACCTATAATAAAAGTTCATATGTTGGTTAATATTAATTGTACCTATCTCAAACATAGCATTTTAAATGACGAATATCATAAAATTTATTTAGAATAGTAAATTACTAATCATCCACTTAAAATTGACCAATCATTTTGCATCAAATTAACTAAAGTTTCAGAGTGGCCTCCAGGTGTGGCAGACACGTCTCTGCAAGTGCATTGATGCAGGAGAGGACTATTTTGAATAATTTTAAGCATTTGTACCGATAGGATCAATAAATATATTTTTCCCAGAAAATGTGCATTACTTTCATAATGCACCCTGTATTATATTTTTAATCATATTATAGTAGAGCAGCGTATCTGAGATTTGTCTAGGGGGTTAGTAGCTTATGATGTCAACATGTAGACTTTTTTAATTTCAGTTTTCACAATTTACTATTTTGGTACCTATATTTTGTTTCACGATCTTCTTCTAGTTTTTGTTTTAGGACCATCATAATATGTATTAAATCTGACCTCTAGGGGGAGGAGGAGACGTGGAGGCAAGTTCCCACCTTGATGCTTATATTCCATACATAAAGCAGTAATTTTGTCTACTTTCTACTATTATCGAGATCTTGAGCACGCCTATCTCATTACCTAGTACCTACCGAAGGCGACTAGAGAGATTGAAAATGTGATACGAGACATATCAGATAAACAGAGGCAATTTTAAAATATCGAAGTACAGGATAGGTATTTGAGCTTATTTGATATTGTAAAGATATAATAAACAAATAACCTTTTTTTGTCTTAATTTAATTGCTAATTTGAGTCTATTGAGCTGCATGCGTTCACCATGTTCGAAAGCTGGTCCAGTTGGGTCATGGTTAAGTAATACTTCCAATTCATGTGAGCTGCGAGTGTGATCTAATAGAGCTGTCGCGAATTCTTGACATTGTTTACGGAGTTCTTGGTATTCTATCTGTAAATATATAAGTTAAATAAAAAAAAAAATACAACATGGGTGTAGAGCAGATCTACCACTCTTCTTTGTTTGTTTATGAGTGTGCTGTGAAAAACAGGTATCCATTAAATCTAATGTAAAAGACGATTAACATCTTCAAGTTAGCGATGAGGCACGCCACACATTCTGAATTTCTCATTTCTATATTGGCACAGAAAAGACAGTCTTTAAATCAGCTACATGTAGGTAGTCTGCTGGCTAGCTTACTTTTGGGATATGCAGTGATGACATAATATGTATATGAAGAAATAAGTCAATAGCTCACAGACCAACATACTAACTCATTAGCGGACTCACTCACTGTCATACGTGTTTTATGCTTAAATGGCTCAGCTAACGCTCTTTCTAGTTTGATATCTAACCCACAGACTAATTCATTTTTTGACTCACCTCTAACTTATTGACTAATCCGTCCACTGGCTAATTGTTTATGTTATTTTGTTTGTTTATTTTCATTTTTGTCTGACAAGATAAGTCAATTGTTTTTCTGCCATAACACAGCCTAATGGCTAATGTGGTAGGCATATTCTTATGTCTAATTTATGTTTAATAGGTATATGGTGTGAAATTGTGAACGATATTATTTCAACAAATAAAGATTGTTATTATAGTTTAATGAGTAGAATACAATATATTTTTTTTATAAAAACATCGCTTCATAGCAATAAATCAGTCGGCTACAATACTACTTACATGTTTTAAGTAACAATAAAAGTTAAAATTTAATCTTACTTTAAATTCGTGTTCCATAAAACTAAGTCTTCTCAGCTCCCAGGATAATTCGAAGGCAGTGAGAATTGGATCCTTGGAGGAGAGGGCGATAAGGCTAGGGCTGGCCAAAGCCCTGTAGGCATTAATTCTTGATCTGGAGTGTCTCAACGAATCCTCATGGCGAGATGTTACACACTCATCACAACCACACCTGTTTTTTCACAGCAAACATGTAATAAGAACGAAATTATTATAAAAGAAAACAACATACAAGTTATGAAATTTTCCTATAATAGGTATAGGTACTTACTCGTATAATATTCTCATTATATACAGTACAAGAAATAATTTTAAGGTGATACAAAAGCTATAACAGAACCAGAATGTATATAAAACAATTACAAGTAAGAAATTTAAAAGTCTATTCGTATTTTATTTCCTGTTTCTATGAAGGTAGCCGTGTGGGATATGCCGTGATGGTATAGTAGTAGTATTAGTAGTTCTATGAAGGTACCTACTACCTATTCTGTGGAGAACCCGAGGAAGAATTGTTCTCTCATTCTTTTTCGTAACATTACGAGTGTCATATTTTACATCTTAAATTTAACAATGAGGTTTGTGACCTACCCTAAATTTCTTATTTTTTTGTTGGCACGGAGAAGATGGCTTGAATGCAGAGCTATAAAGAGCTGGTATACTGCTTACCCCATATGTTGATGTGCCGAGGTGGTTTACATAGTGTAAGTAGGTACCTACTTTTTTCGTGGCACTGGTGAGCTAGCGAAGCACGATAGGGATAGGGGAATCTCGGATTTCTACGGTACGATTTTTTTTTTGGTACGATTAGGTAGATTGTTATGATAATTGGTCACGTGTATCTTTATAATGTGACGATTTTTACTTGGGGGGGGGGGGGGGGGTTGCATCCAATGAATTTGCCATGAGCGACAGGTGGTAAAGTTACGCCACTGGTAAACAGATATAAATCTCGTAATTATAAATGTAATACCTAATTATAAATGAGACACGGAATTAACTAGGTAGTATATGTATGTAAACACGTTCCTTTCTTTTTAAATAATATAATATGTACTTCTCAAAGAACGTCAAAATAAACCGAAGAAAGAAATAGAGAGATACAAATTTACAACTTAATAGTCATTATGCTCCCGAGCTCAGCCGAAGTCATCCAAATTAGATGGGAATAAAGGAATGTATAATAGATATAGGTAGTTGAATATCGAGGCTAATATTTTTACTTGAAATTGAAACTGTTTCTTGAAAATATTCTATATTGTCTATGTTTTACTCACCTAACGTCATGAGGCATGGGGAGGGTGGCCCCTCGGTCCAGTAGGATCTTGATGATCTCATAGTTATCCCTGTGAGCCGCCAGAATGAGGGGGGTGATGTCAGGGGTGAAGGTGGCTGTGTCTGGTGGAAGGGCCTCCCAGCTCTGCAAAGTATTATTTTATTTAACATTTTTATAGAATACTACATAGGTACTAGGTCTACTGAAAATGACTAGATCTTGGATATTTATTTAATTGTAGACATAAGATAAGTGTTTACATTAGTGTTTATTACCTGATCACTCGTAAACGAGTACTTCGTCTTTATATATAGAATAGTTATATATATCAAATTAAGTTTTGAACTACTATAGATGACTCGCACACATTGAATTGCTCAGAAAATGGACATTGATATTTTTGCCCAGACTGAGGATCGAACCCACGACCCCTCGCTTGCCAGGCGAGTGTGTTAACCACTAGTCCAACCTAATGAATTAGGTTACATACTAGTTAGGTATATTATATATACCGTGTGTGTACGTGGTGATACATCAATGTGAACTTCCTTAAGGATAGCATGATACAGAGTCTCGATGCTTACGAATCGACACAGGCTGGTTAAGAGTACTCTTTACACCCGGGTAACATTCCCAATTCCTCTATATCATGCTTGTCACATGATATAGAGGACACAACAGACTGTGTTACATACAATAATAGTTATATATAGATAAGTGATAGAATTATAAGATAAGCACATCTGATTCACACTATTATAATAATACATAGATATGTTATAATAAAATGGATTGCGAAATATTACGAATACTAAAATTTCAGCATTCTTCTGGACGAAAACGGAAACTGACAAAAAATATGCAAATAGTGACCTACATTCAGAGTTCGTTTTTACCAGTACCTAGCATAAGAATATGTAGAGTATGTAGGTACACATGTATTATTATATATTGTTGTACTGGGAAATATTGTGTAAAGTTATCAACTATCTATGTATATAATAATGAATATCATATTGCATAGGTACGTATATAGGTACTATATAACATTATCATGTACAGCGTCCTCGAGGTGCTATGGCACAAAGATGGCGCTTTAAATACTTTCCGTTATTATTATATAAATGTATCTCCTTGTATGTTGGTACATACAATGTAGGAGTATATTGTTTCTAATTAGCTACTAAATGATAACTGTTATTGCACTAACTAATTGTAGGCAATGTATGTAATATGTCAGATGATTTATTCATCATCATCATTATCACGAGCTCCACAGCCCTGGGTGGGCCTTGGCTGAATCCAGTTGTCTCTTACAAAGTGTTGAAGACATTTATTTGAATCCATATAAGTAGGTAATCTAAAAAAAAACTGGAATTAAATAGATTATTCACCTATTTAATCAATTAAAACGAGTGGATATAGAATAAAATGTTAAAAAAATGCTAGTGAACAATACCATTCTGGTACCTACCATCACTTATTTATTTAATTGTTGAAGGGTGTTTGTGTTCACACTGTGAAAATTCATATTCAATATTTATAAGACAATCAAAAGACTGTTATAATTTTCACCACATTTATTCAAACTCTAACGCTGTTTTTTTTTTTTTTTGCCTTTCTAATTTTTTGGAAATGGCCGATCATTGTTTTGAACATAATCATTCATTTGATATGGACAGTACAGTGGTGTTACATTCCGAATGTGGTGATCGACGTCTGAACGCAATGGAAGCTTTGGAAATATTTAAGCATCAGGATAATATTGTAAATATCCAAATTCCCGCTAAGTCCCCATTACTAGTTTACCCTGTCTCACCTAATGTTATACCTACCAATGCCACTCCCCACTCTTCTACTGCAATCCCTGCACCCACCCCTCTCCCCCCTCTTTGACTACCTTCAGTTTTTGTAGGTGACATTTTTATTGTTTCAGTACTCTTGAGAATGCCCATTGAAGTGGGCGAAAACGTTAGAGTTTGAATAAATGTGGTGAAAATTATAACAGTGTTTTGATTGTCTTATAAATACTTATTTATTTGTTTCATAGTGAAAAAAAAATGTGGTAAATTATTTTATCTCAATTAGGTACTTGATATTGATGATAACTCAAAGTAACTCATCGTTAAATTAAAAAAATTGTGGTGAATTATTTTATCTCAATTAGGTACTTGATGTTGATGATAACTCAAAGTAACTCATCGTTAAATTAAAAAAATTGTGGTGAATTATTTTATCTCAATTAGGTACTTGATGTTGATGATAACTCAAAGTAACTCATCGTTAAATTAAAAAAATTGTGGTGAATTATTTTATCTCAATTAGGTACTTGATGTTGATGATAACTCAAAGTAACTCATCGTTAAATTAAAAAAATTGTGGTGAATTATTTTATCTCAATTAGGTACTTGATTTTGATGATAACTCAAAGTAACTCATCGTTAAATTAATAAAAGTTTTTTGAATGTTTTTAAACGAGTATTCCACAATGCATTTCTGTTATGTACTTGATTATATAGGTACATATATATCGTGATCGATTTCAGTAAATCGTTGCCATTGGCGGCGTACAGACAGCTGGATGCGAACGTCAATCGCCAATCATCAAGCAAAAAAATTAAATCTTCCGGCGACATTCGGAGCATTCTCCGAAGAAATATTCAAATGAATGCCTTCGTTACCCATCCATGAGACGTAATTACACGTTTAAAAACATTCATAATGTGTCGAAACTATTATATGGTTAATATTTAAAAAATAGATGATATTATTATATATTATATCCCTGCTTGAGTGGTGTGGTTCGCCAACAATTCGGGAGTTGTGGCTCAGGCAATAACACATTTATGCCTGTAAAGGGGCACAGCATTGTTCATGTCGTTGGGCCTGTTGGCGTATGTTTCTGATAAATAAATAAATAAATTAATAAAAGTACCTAATCGAAATGTGCTCAGATATTCAAAACAATAATAATGCATTCAAAACAAGTAATGAAAAGATGATTTCATTTCCCATATGTGTATTCGAATATATAATCCCAGTGGGTATATTTTACACGATAAAATATAAATTAAACAACTAAATGAAATTCAAGTACACGAAATTTAATAAAAAAAGTATTATTATCGTATAATTGAATTCACAATTTGACGGTTCTCATTTCAAAATGTAAATATTGTAGGTACTTCCAATGTACTTCTGGGGAATTGTATGAGATGGTGGACACTCGTTTTAATCAAAATAAATACATATATATCGTCCCTCATCTGACTAACTGTCGTAACTGGTAAAATGTAAATTGTTCAGGAGAGCATTTTTAGTGTTTTGGCGTGCATAGTTTCGTCTCTCCCAGCTAAACGAAAGAGTCTAAATGTATTTTATTATTTTATTTGTATTTTTATGAATCTCTGAATTATTTTTGTGATAATTAAATTTCCATAAGTATATTGGATTTATTTTTATGCACCGTCAAAGTAGATAGGACCCTTTGTGAGACTTTTTTCCCATGGCCATATTTAGTTATGCTCAGATAGGACTTAACTATTTTAAGAGTCAAAGGTGAAAATAAAACGATTTTATAATTTAAGAAAGTATATTAATTAACAAGAGTGTTTACACTGTAATAAGAGCAGTTTTATGGGAAATAAAATGATAGTAAATCACTAAAAAATAAATTATTATGCAGATTATGGTGTTCGAGAATTCTCATCCTCATCATCAGATGTTAATAAATAAAATTTCGTGATTATTTTCAAAACAACGAATTTAGTGATGGAGGGACTTATAAAACTCAGCGTGCTTGAGTAATCTTATCATCGGTGTATCGCCAGTAGTCAAAGACATCGAGTCAGCAGATTTTGCCTGGGAAATTTTAGATGGAGTGGATTTGAGTTGAGAAATCTCGTTATGCAATATTATGTTAAATACTTGTCGTTTCAAGTATATTGAACGATAATTTGTTTCGCCATCACTAGTTTTAAAAGAAAACTTAGTAAGACTGTGTTTTTCTACTGAAAATTACGTCATCTCCGTTCAGTTTACATTTAGCCCTGTGTCGTCATTCGAAGGGAAAGAAGACGTAGCTCAATGGATAATTTCTTAAAATCCAAAAAATCTGAACAGTTGAGGGGTGTAACGATGTAAGGTTTGTTTCTACCTGCTAATTTGAAAACAGGAAGTAATTGACTAGGAACAAAGATATTACCACTTTTCTTAAGCGCATAGTTAATAGCACTGTGTACCGAATCGCCTTCACTTTGTCCGTGACATGGAACAGATACGTTATTTTATTTCATTATTATTTCTTGAATTATTTATAAAGTAAATTAAGGTAGAAGCGATTATTGAATTTTTGTTTTAACCGCAACAGCAGTCGGCAAATAAATATACTTTTTATAACATTTTTCATCATACGAGTACATATTCAGAAAAGAAAAAACGCAGATTAAATTTTAGAGGAACCCTTCTTGCTTGCACCTTCATGCCACGTATAACGATAGCACTCACCAGAAGGTATATCGTATATTGTGAAGTTATATACTAATAAACGTCTTTTATAGAAAACTGCCCTTACATTGCTGATTGGTAAGTTGATAATTGCTGCATATCAAACGTAGCACACTGTGTTATAGAATCTTGCTGAGCTTTTGTTTTGCCAACCATTCTAGCAGGACGAACAAGTATTTTTTTCATTTTCATGCTTAAGATATTGATTTTTCAATTTAGTTTTAACATCTTCTGAGCTTTCGCAATATGTCGTTCACAAGCTACACTGATCCTTTTTCGGTAGATGGAAAGACAGGTTTTTTTTATATTAAAACTCTTCTGTATGATACAAAACCTAGTTTTTCAGTATTGTTTTTCAAAGTATCCAGAGACATAGCGTACATGTTTCTCAATGTCAAGTCACTATGCAAGTATTTTCATGTCGTCTTTTCACGACAATAGTGAGACTCAACTTTTGGAAATCTCTCAATTTGTTCCTCAATATTGCGACTCATTCTCAGATCAATGTAAAAAGCTTTTCGATCGCCTCGATTTTCTTTATCTAAAATCCTCGCCGAAGTAACTATCGATAGCTGTTTCAACCGTTTTTTTTCCAACACTTATGTATTTTAAAAAAATGCCCGGCATATCTGATGTCCGTCTAGCAGATGATGATAATAAATTGTAAAATTTCTTCAAGACTCCGAAAATTTTCTCAAATTATTTCGGGAGTATATTCGTTGAAAAGAAAACATTGACGAGATGCTGCCTAACAAATTTCAATGTTTCACGCAGGTTTTAGTATTCACTATGCAACAATATTTTTGGATACTTGGGTCATATACTCCATTCTGTGATCTTTTAGTTGTTTATTTTTATTTATTTTTATTGACTTTAGAAGATTTTTTTCTTAGTATTTCCCTCAGTGAGCCGTCAACTTCAAAATCTTGTGGCTGCACTTCGTAAATATTTGACATATTAATTCTTTCAGTACTTAAATTATGATCGGGATATTGAGAATTTCTACTAAAATGATTCCAACAAAGAAAAATACTATCCTATGTGAAAATAAATAAAAAGTTATTCCCAGTTAATGTCTATACTAAGTATCGTATTTCAAGATAGGACCTACATTGGATATGTTTTTCATTTATAAAAAATCACACTAACTGTAGTATCTGCACTTACGTCCGTTAGTAAGATATTATTTTGATTAATTCGTAGATACGACAACAAATCAGAAAGCTGTTCCAGGATAATGGCAGCAGGTACAGCTGTGATCTTCGGTGAGAACATGCGTATCAAATCACAATACATGGTGGCGGTCATAACTCAATTTTGCCAAAAAAGTCAGTTACGACAGTTAGTCAGACGAGGGACGATATGTGACTGAGATATGTACCCACATACGTTGGTGGAATAAACGAGTTACAATTAGTACGTACATGAAGCATCATTGATATCTAAAAAGAGACATATAATTATAAATACTAGGTTCAGATAGGCTCAGAAAGGTTTCAAAATTGTTTTTATATACTTATTATGTTATGTACCGTTTTACTATTTTCTTTAACCCACTCTTTCAATTTTCATGCATGTGATTTAAGCATTTCATTTTTAACCTTAGATATATTTTTTTAACTTTCTATAAGCATTTGTGCTCAATAAGCATTTGTATTTTTACACCTGCATTTGAGACGGAGTCATAGAAGTTAATCTGTAAAAATCGAATCTGGCTCAACTGATGAAGATACTGTTACTCATGAAGTTCCACAAGTATCAGTCCTAGGTCCAGTACACATCTGTCTTTCCAAGCCATCACAACTTATTTACACGCATATCATCCACAACGCTCGCCTCTTGCATCCGCTCACTCTTCTGCAGGGTTACTCTTGATAATATAATCTAAATACCATCTTAATCATTCGACTCGTGAAGGGATTATCGTCAAAAATACCGCGCTACGTAAGCATGCGATTTTTGACTAATGGGGTGTTCACATTTGGCGAATATCGCCAGGCGAAAAAACAAAATTCGCCGGACATCCATTGATCGTCACACCTGTTCATCGACCGAGAGAGATCGTGAAGTGTTTATTTTTAGTCGAAAATGTTATAGTAGAGGTTATAAGGCGCCTTTTAATCAAGGAAACAAACGCCACAAACCAACAACAAAAATAACTCACGAAGCGGGAAACATTATAAAATTTATAGGTTATAAAGTTTTAACCATAGATACGAGCGCCGCGCACATCTGCGCATGCGCAAATCGTTCAATCGGCCGAAAAAGTTGGAAGGTGGTCAACTCGAGACGATATCGTTTCTACTGGTTTTTATCGTTTCAGACTAGCTGTCATTTTGTTCACACGGTTCAAATGGCTGGCGATATTTTGGTGCCCTGGCGATATTCGCCAAAGTGAGAACACCACATTAAGTCACTTCCCGCGTCGTACGATGAAGATCAAGATAATATTAAGACCGTATTAAATAATCCTGCTGGATATCCTCAATCTTCATTTAACTCGGAATGTTTATGTAATAATTACCCTAGTTATTATATATTTATACATATTATTTGGAATGAATTTTTTAAATCTTGATATAGCCGTAGGTAATCGGAGAAGGGTAGGGGAAGGAGCAGCTGCCTCCTCAAATTTTTTTAGGAAGATTAGCAAAACTATGTTTACCGATGTTATTTTTACAACCAACTATTGTATGAGGTTTTGTATGTAAACTTAAGTCATGAAACTACCATATACGTACATAAATTTACATAGAAAAATTAAGTATTAAAGTAGGTTAAAATTTATTTAAAACTATTTCACCCAACGAACTTCGTACCGCCTAACAATCAATGAGTGATTAATATTATTTTCAATCTCTTTACAAACTCCCGAGGTTCCTAAACATTTTTTCTCATAGACTACCTACTTTAAAAAAATTGCTGGTTTCGGTGGACCCCCTGTATTTCTACCCTCCTCCCGTCGCTAAATTTTCGAAATGGTATAGGAATTTGAAATAATTCAAAAACTCCTCGGTTTTCTTACAGAGTATTTTCTCACAGTACCTTTTTCTACCATATAACGGGTATTTGTACCGAATATTGTTTACTTTAAAAATATTACGCGTTTAAATTTCTACCCCACCCCCCGTCGCCGAATTTACAAAATGGTACAGGATTTGAAATAATTCAAAAACTCCTCGGTTTTCTTAAAGAATATTTTCTGACAGTACCTTTTTATACAATGTACCGGGTATTTGTACCGAATATTATTTATGTCAATATCTGGTGCTTTTACCGAATATCCGATACTCCAACTATGGATTCGTGGACCCCCACTTACGACTCGTGCACCCCCATTTTTAGTCACGCCATCGTAGACCCCCGTCGAGTCTCCCGTGGATCTCTGGGGATCCACCTGGACACTTTGGGAATCACTGATATAGTGTAAGAAAATAAAATTAATGTTGAACGATTATATTTAACTCAGATTTGTTTATAAATTATCTGCTGTACGTAATAGGTATACGTAGGTACTAATTTATTTTTTAGGTAGATACCTACTCATTCATTTTAAATTTATAAAAATTCTTTGCATGATTTTTTCAATATTGAAATTTCAGAACCACAGATATTAAATTGTATGGATAACGATTCTAATTTGAAGTGTATACAAAAGTTATTCTATAAATAGGCCAATCTATGAAAAACCTTCATCGTTGATTTTGTATAATATTATCCATATTGTTTGTGTGACAGCGGAACTGTCATACAAACGGCATTTTCATACAAAAATACAATCCGAATTGCCGACTATTCCGTTGGATTTTCCAAAAAAAAACTTTTATATAAGCAGTCTCCTGATAATTACGAACACAACAAAAAAACAATTAGCCAAGTTGGTTCAATTGTTCTCAAGTTATGGAGTGACATACATGGTCAATCCATTTTTATTTATAAGAGATATAAATATGTTGTCCGAATGGTTGAAATAGTGAATTGAATAATAGGTATATGAATGAAACAATAATATATTATTGTTTCATTCTCAGCTATTAGCACATGTAATATGTATAAGTAAAAGTGTAGTAGGTAAATGTTATATACATCGAAAGAACTTTTTACACACCCGAATATCTCAGGAGTCAAATTCCATTCATCTACATGTGTTAACCAAAGAAATTTCTTCTCACGTGTTAAGGATTGTGGGTTGCCTGAAGGATGAGTGGAAACTATGCAATATGAAAAAATATTAGTAACTTGAATTGGAATAAAAGCTTACATGAGGTTCGCCAACTTTGTGTCGTGTCTCTTCATGATCTAGAAGGGCCTCTACTGCTTCTACGAATTCTTCCGAGATGGCGTGAAGCAGAGCGTCCCTAGTTTGTACTTTGTGCTCTATGAGAAGTTCCACCATCTCCAAGTTTTCATTATCAATAGCCATTAGCAGGGCACTCCTTCCCAAAGGATCCACACAATTTACATTGATGTTATCCGTCTCCTGAGCCCGTTGCATCATTCTGAAAAAAAAAACCACACATTTAACCAAAGTGGAACTATATAGTTTAACCATGTAGTTCTCAGGTTCTGAGGTTTTCACAAGAGAAGACGTTTTAATTCACAAAAATGACAAGAGTTAGAGGCTAATTTCTATGATAGATTATGCAGTAGTACCTACTGTACACTGATACAAGATATCATGGAGCACTCAGAAAAGGTGCACTATATTAATTCATTCTTACCATCACGGCATTTTCTGAAATTGGGGTAGTCAGCGGACCAACTGTATGTAGTAAAAACACAAGTCGTCTTCCGTCTGCTTATACAAGTAAAGATACTCATGATTGGTGGCATACCTCATACTTTTTTTCTACATAGTTGAGTTTGGCTGATCATAATTATGTAGGTATTTATTTATTGATTTTTTGCACATGAACGATCTGCACACCTTCACCCATGTTGTCATTTTTGCAGTTGTATGACTCATTGCAATAGTATACAATACAGTGAAAGATAATTATAATAATAAATACAACTATGTACATCAATATAAATAATATAAAATATACTTCGTACTGGGTACTACTGGTTAATTTATTTTGCAAAATGAATCGAATAGAAAAATCTGAAAGGATTTTAAAATTATCTGTAAAAATTTTGTAGAAAAAGTCAATCGAAAATATAACAAAAAGTTTTATAATTCTTTTAGATATTGTATTCATAAAACAAAACTTTTATGGGAAACCTCCATTCAGTGAGGGAGTACTCGTATTTAAAAAATAAGAAATCTATCGTGGTTTTAATTAATTTTTAGGTACCTTATCTGAGAAAAGTGATTCAGTTAACGAGTATTATTTTTTTTTATAGAAAATTATTTTTCCTGGGGTATTTTTATAATATTGTTTCAGCGTAATGTATATTTCAATAAGTTCCGATAATTTTTTTAGTTTTTATTTAGCATGCATAGTATATAAGATGATCTATAAAAAGATAAAACTTTAGTTTATGGCATGCCAGAGAAAATAGCATACTGCTAATGAGCGCCGCCTTCATAAAAAGAGTATCGAGAATGATTGTATGATATTGGGACATAGATACCTACTAAACTCGCTTAAATCATTGAATTACTTATGGGGCCACTCAAGAGTTGGAAAAAATGCCTCGCACAAAGCATATGTTGACGATAAGCCAAGTAAAATACGATAAACTCGGTGTAATATACTCAATTTAATGTGATATTTTGCTTCGCAAATATGATTGATTAATGAGCAATTATTTACAAAGCTCTTTTTAAACGAAAGGTAACATTTCTACACTTTAACATCCTGTTGTAAAAAAGGTTTAATACATGTCTAGTTTTACAGTAAAAACGGATTTACGTAATTCCATAATTAAGATGTCCTATGATTTCAAAGTTCATTAATTACTCTGTAACTTTGAGTAATGTCAAGGTTGGCCATATTATGATTTATATATATTTATAGGAAATAGGCACAAAGACGACGTCCACAAAAATGTTGTCGGCAATTCCAAATATGGTAGGTAAATGCCGCTATAATAAATGTATGTAGCGAAAGAAATAATAAAAATATTATTATGGAGTACTCGAAATACAACAGAACAAATTCAAACCCTCAATCTTAAGTTTAATATTGTTCTGTAAAAGCAAGTAATCGTCAAAGAAAATAAAGTGAAGGCATATTATACTGAACTTATTGTAATAATAAATTTAATTTTGTTCTTGCGAAGGACTACTAGTCATATGGTATTAAGGTACCTTTTTTTTCCACATTGCTCTTTTTCAGTGGTAAGGAAAAATTAGACAAATAGATAAAAATATATATTACGATACAACATGAAGATATAAAACTTTTGTATCCCTAAGGATGAACCATAGTGTCCATAGTGCGTGAATTCCTAATTTGTTAGGTTTTGCACACATTCAATTTTTACCTTTTATCACGAGGTTTGTAACTTTTGCTCTATTGCTTATGTAAATTGACTAATATATTTAAGTAAGAGAATTTCGAAATATTACTGCACTGTTTTTAATTTTATTCTTAAACAAAAAACTTGTTTTAAAAAACGAATAGGTATATCCATAATAGTTCATAAATAACAAAACTTCATGTTGGATGAAAATAAACAACTAGTTTTCAACTTATTATTTTAATTAATATTGTCAACCGACGGTACTTAGCGGAAGTTCGTGTTAAATTTATGACAAGAAAATACTTATATTTAGTACTATTACATGGACATTATTTATCGCGAGCTGGCTTTTAAGAGCTTCCCCTCTCATCACCTTGTGAAATGATTTTTTAAAGAAACCTTTTCATTAAATTCGTATTTTTTGTGTATTTTTTAAATATTGACGATGCGCTCAAAATTAGATGATTTACGTCATTCGCAATCAAAGGACTAAATATAACAGATCAAAGAACAATAAAAATCCTTTGAATAAATGTTAACATGCTTTAAAGAACTTTTTTGTTCTCCATATTTTGTTTTGCATATATCCGATGTAAAGAGGATATTATACACGTCGCAAAGAAAAATATAAATCACCGTGATCCCAAAATGGACAGCCGTAAAAAAAACGTAGTCGTGAGTCTCGTAATATATATGCTAAACTCAGCCCCCCACAGATGAGAGGTCCATTTTAAAGGAGGTGATTTCAAACCTATAATGATTGAATCGTATAGAGAAATGGTGACAATCTGAGATCCACCAGTCCTGTGTAGAACCATGGTTTCCTTGTGATATGATTTTTGATATGCGTAATTTTATACCTCATTGTGAAATAACAAAAGTAAATACCTACTAATAAATTAAATTGGGGTGTTGACGATCTCTTAGTTCCTGAAAAATATTTATTTTAACAAGTAGGAACCCAGGTTTAAAATAACGATTATCATTGTGAAATTCACAAACATATGAAACAAAATGTTGATTTATCATTGATTTTCCAAATCTTTCTCCTTAAATGTTATAAATCTGGTATTTGAAAAATTGGGTTTCGAGGTCGACAGCGTGAAAAGGTTGGACATTATGAAATGATTAGGTTCTTCTGTAAGGTTGAATATAAGTTAAACTCTTTTATCTGCTATTTTTTAGAACGTCTGAAATGATAACCAACAATAGAGAAGATCTTATTAGATATAATATTTAATATAAAATATATCATGAACAATATTTTCTTTTACTTAGGGTGTTAAAACATAATCTGAGAAGTAGAATATACTTTTACCTTATCATTTCACCCATAAAAGTTATCTTAGCGTAATAACTGTTTATATATGTATACCTACTTGTTTCGTGTAGTTTCCGGTAAAAAAATAATAATTTATTTACGTATTTATTTTTAAGTAACCATGCACAGTATTGGTCCCAACTAGTCAGGTTTGTTTTCTCCACTTCTTTCTTTCTTTTTCGTTCTCCACTCTACGTAAAGAATAAGACTACAATTTTTTTTGTATTTTTGAACGTACTATAAAAGGCAGGCACTTTAAAAATAACACAAATAAGTTATTTAAGATATCCAATTCAGTGATGAGTTTGACACCCATCCTGAAAGCCTTATTTTTTAGCATGAGGAGGAGGATGACTAGCATTTTTATAAAAGTGTACTGGCCACACTATTTGTGGGCGATGGTGTGAGGGTATAGATAGATGAACTTTATTCTTCTCAAGTATTTATCTACTCTTCTAACAGTAAATATTCACTGCTTGCTCCATTTAATATCCACTCAATAAATATCATTTACGAGGGAATCAATAAAGTTTATTGAATGCTGAGTAATAATCATGATTACATTATTATTGTTGACTAGGTATGTGAGTAACAAACACCTATACTTTGTACTTATATTCAATTTAGTGCTCTATTTAATTTGTCATAGTTTATTAACTACGTAACGTCATATACGAGTAAAAATAATAGTAAAAATTTGAATTGTTTTTTATTTTATCTATATATATTTGTAGCTTCATGACATATCCCAAAGTTATGAAAAAGTTTAACAAAATACCTAGTATAAAATGAATATGATATTTTAGTAGTAAAACTTATTATTTGTCAGTTGTAATATTCTATTTTGATATAAAAATGCTCCATTATTATTAATTTTTGCTTTATGGGATTGACGTCAATAAATATAAAAGAAAAATAAATTCAAACTTCACAGAGTATTTCGTTATGTAATATCTCTATTGCAAAATGGAAATTTATTTACAAAATTCTGCCTATAAACTATTTTGCTACCACTAGCATTTTTATTTTGAACCTTAATATTATACAAATGAACAAAAATAAAACTGTTCGAATGATTATAATGAGCAGGTGGGTAATACATGTATTTCTAAATTAATCCATTGCCATTCCGATTATTAAAAAAAACAATTCCTAGAGTATCTATGACATGAAAAATCTTTGGGTTCAAATTGTGGTCCTGTTGTAATTTTCACAAAGATATAATTTTCTTATATACGAATGTTGTGGTGAAACTTTCAGTAGGTAAATAAAGAAAAATAATTTATTTGCTTTTCGTGCCGAATTCCAGAAAACCAATCAAACTGATCTTCAGTATATTGAAAATACGTCAAAAATGTCTACCATAGTGCATTCGTTTTTCACAATTAGGGATAACCAGTTATATATTGAACATAAATATTGTTCTTCTATTACCTACCACACGGTTCCGTCACATAGTACTAACTTTTTGTCTCACTCATTTTTTTAGCATGGTGTTCGGGATATCATCAACCCTTAATTCTTTCCGAAAATTTCCTTTTACGGCCGGTCTCTTTAAAATTAAAAAGTCTCTTTAAATTTTCGTAGAAAAACAACTAATATAATATCCCAAATGAGAAAAGCAGAGAGAAGGGAATGCCACGTGGTTTACGTTCAATTATTTCTATAATATTACTCTAAAACAAAATAGCATATATGTAGACTATAGAGTAAATAATAGTAATATGAACGATGAAAATAAAAGAGATTTTATTATATTTTTGTCAATATGTAAATGCGTTATAAAAGATTGATTTGATATCATCATTATTTGTATGATAATGAAAAGGCAACAGTAATAATTGGTGAAGTAGCAAATTAAATTCTTAGATATTGTATTTCCTGTGGTGAATATTATGTATGCACTATCAACTTTTCATAAAGCCACAAATTTTGATAATTATTTTTTGAGTAGATATACTATCTTATTATTAAGAGTATATATTATTATTTGTCACATCGCATTTGGTATCCGTCTTTAGATCAGCTGGATATATCTGTACACCTACATACAATATAGACTTGCAGTGTAATTACATCCGGTGAGGAACATTTACCACTTCTTTCAATAAGTTTTCAAATATTCTGTAGAAGGCAGGTATTCGGAAAACATCTCGTATTAATGCATTTTACATATTAATTTATGTAAACAAACTGTTTTAAGTTTTACTGCATATTAATAGTAATAGTACCTACCTGGTCGCGAGTTACAAAGCTATTGTTAAAAATTTAAAACAGTACATACTTATGGAGTTTTACAAAAAATGTAAACTCAGTCATAACATTTTACATCTTCAATTCAGCGATGAGGTAGGTATGTCTCCCGTTCGGAATTTACTATTTTTTATTGGCACCGAGTAAAATGACTTGCATGATTAATACACGTAGTTTCTCCTCTGACTACCCCATTTATGAGAAATACAGTGATAGTACAAATGAACTTAAGACAGTGGTTCCCAAAGTTGACTGGGCCCCGACCCATCTAAGAAAAAAATTCAATCTTAGGACCCACCTTTTAGCTTTTTTTCTCCAAACATTGCTCCAGCAACATTTTTTTATTCATGTCTTATACAGTAGCAAATCGTTCATTAGGGCCCACTCAATAATCGTTCACGACCCACAGCTTGGGTTATACTGACTTAAGATATGCTGGATAATATATAATTATTCCTACTTGTGATTGTAATTGAAAACTATGTAATCACTAAGTATTTTTTAAATACTCACACATTTTCTCAAAAATGCTAGTAACGTTTTTTTTTTATTTTTTAAAGGAAATCATCGGGGAGAATTTTTTTTTAAATGTATAAACTGTAAAAGAATTTGGCTTTACGTTGCCTTTAAATTCGAAATTCACGAAAATATTTCAAAATAATATGGTTGGTAAAAAAAATAATACTCAAAATGAAACAATGCGTTCATTGAAAAATGGTTTTCCTGTTTTAGCTTCACATTTTTTGTTCGTTATCACGGATGTTTTTTTTTTTCATTTTTGTAAGATAAACTCGGATAACAATAAAAATAAGTCTCTCGCTTGATATTAGAGAATACAAAACGATTTCATATATGTTTTTAAATACAAATGTATTTCAGACAAAGGCTGTGTTTGAATCTTAAATCATATTTTGTAGTTTCCTAAAAAAAACACAAAGTCTAAAACATTTCATTCATACAATTTAATTTTAATATGTGTATTTTTTATGAGTCTAAAATATATCTATTATTAATTTTAGTTTTTTCAACTGACTATTGTATTAAGACAAGAAATTATTTATGTATTAGGATAACCATATTAAATACTGTTCAAGATGATAAATAATTGAATTTCAAAACGGCAATGAGGCAACGTCAAGGTAAAAGAGTAGTGAAAATTCAAGAGTTATCCCGACTCGACTCAAACTAAAGATGTTTTTTTTTATTATTTTCGAAACGATGTGATGCACTTAGGAGTGAAGAATGACAGTTTAATCCAGGGACGGTAGAGACGACAAGAATGATGGATGACCCAGCTACAGTACATGTTACTCCGGTAGGTAGCATAATATTTCAGAAGTAAATACGATGTGGGAGTTTCCTGCCACACGGAAATAATAAATCTGTGGTTACTCTCAGTTATTCTACGTAGTGTTGGTAAGTTGTTTGCGCGTAGAACAATATGGTCCTGTGAGTTTTACATTGAGTAAGTTTGTATTGTATGATTCATAGTTTCAATTTGTTCAGCGATGTGAAGAATGATAGTGGCGTTGAATCTAAGGAAATAAATTGGAAGAAATATTTTCGGGTTATAAAACTCATTTCAATGTTAAGCGAGGTGAATAAGAAAAGGGAATTCGTGGTGAGATACATGAAATCGGTAAGATCGATATTGACATTATGTTTATGAAAGTTATTTGTATCATAATAATATGACATATTATTTAGTCGTTGTATCCGTATTATATTTCACAGCAAAAATATCAATTGATGTAATAGAACAAGTTCGTAAATGCTCAGAGTGTGCGTGAAAATTTTGCGCTAAAATCTAGTTCATTGAATTTCTTTCAAAATTAATTGACATCGTTAGTATTGATAAGGTATAGACAATTAAGTCAGATTGTAAGTTATTGGCACAGAGACGCTCTGAATGGAGGAGGCTGTGCTCCCGAGAGGCGATGACGATGGTGATAATTGATAAATCATATATATATATATATATATATGAATGACTGTGTGATCAAATTTTCATCGGAAATACATGTGCAACATGCATTCCATTAATGAAAGATCACTTGATTTTACGCAGGAGATAGTATGAGGTGAAGGTTTTACTCCATTTCACTGCGTACAGTCGGGCAGAGACTTGGCTCTTGCCTTTGCATGTGGGACGAGACACGGCCCGTCACCGGAACATGCAGATTGGATTTGCAGAATAGGTGTTGTGTTTCTGCATTGTGTATACATGTGCTTCTTCAGGACCATCTCGCAGAATGGCCGACACAACATTAAATCCAGTATGCGGGGAGTATCGCATATTATGAATGACTGTGTGATCAAATTTTCATCGGAAATACATGTGCAACATGCATTCCATTAATGAAAGATCACTTGATTTTACGCAGGAGATAGTATGAGGTGAAGGTTTTACTCCATTTCACTGCGTACAGTCGGGCAGAGACTTGGCTCTTGCCTTTGCATGTGGGACGAGACACGGCCCGTCACCGGAACATGCAGATTGGATTTGCAGAATAGGTGTTGTGTTTCTGCATTGTGTATACATGTGCTTCTTCAGGACCATCTCGCAGAATGGCCGACACAACATTAAATCCAGTATGCGGGGAGTATCGCATATTATGAATGACTGTGTGATCAAATTTTCATCGGAAATACATGTGCAACATGCATTCCATTAATGAAAGATCACTTGATTTTACGCAGGAGATAGTATGAGGTGAAGGTTTTACTCCATTTCACTGCGTACAGTCGGGCAGAGACTTGGCTCTTGCCTTTGCATGTGGGACGAGACACGGCCCGTCACCGGAACATGCAGATTGGATTTGCAGAATAGGTGTTGTGCTTCTGCATTGTGTATACATGTGCTTCTTCAGGACCATCTCGCAGAATGGCCGACACAACATTAAATCCAGTATGCGGGGAGTATCGCATATTATGAATGACTGTGTGATCAAATTTTCATCGGAAATACATGTGCAACATGCATTCCATTAATGAAAGATCACTTTGCATGTGGGACGAGACACGGCCCGTCACCGGAACATGCAGATTGGATTTGCAGAATAGGTGTTGTGTTTCTGCATTGTGTATACATGTGCTTCTTCAGGACCATCTCGCAGAATGGCCAAGAGCCAAGAATATATAAGGCAAGAGCCAAGTCTCTGCCCGACTGTACGCAGTGAAATGGAGTAAAACCTTCACCTCATATATATATATATACCTACATATATATATTCGGACTCGTAAATCGTAGGTATAACTATAGTTTGATATTTTTTTAATGTATTATATTTTTAGTATCAATGTGCATATTTATAACTCGTCATAGATTCATTGAAAGCGACACAGAACAAATTGAAGTAAAAAAGGCGGCGATGGGTACGAAGTGAGTGAACGTAGCTGAATCTTATCTTCATATGTATTATATTAATTATACGATATTGATATCGTGAAAGTGATCTCTAGTTTCGAGATGCACTTTAGACACATTACATCCCTGGAATAAGAACATTAGTTAGATATTGTATACTTTGTAACTTCCCCGTACACGAGGGTAACTCTATATTTTGCACACTGAACCAATGGACTTGATATTCCGCATGAGTAAGGGAGAGCTTCTGTCTATTATAGGAACAACATTACATTTACCAAGTCAGCATTAACTTTGACGGAAATGATTCGGATTTTATCTCAAAGCTTTCAACATTATAAATGAACTTACTCGTTCTTTGTTTTGTAAGTAACACTATACCACCTATCATTATAATACTAGGAGTTTATGTAATATAATATTATAATATTGAAATTGAAGTAAATGGATTCTTTGAACGTTATCAATATCCATATTGTATCACCATAAAAATATTATAATATTTGCCTTTGATTATAAAAGAATAAAGATATAATATTCTCAGCATACAATAATGACTTCTGAGTCTACATAATATTATAACAACGTATTATTATTTCCAATCAAAATATCCATAAGATGTTAATTTTTTTATCTTCTATTACTTTTTGTACTTGATCTTAAAATATCAACCATCTAGTACAAAATATTTTGCATATTGTCGTTTGAAGTTCTCGAAGTCATTGTCTTTAAAGTTACCTTTTTTAAATACGTAAGTTTATTTTAAAACATCCATAAATGACTCTATTTAGAAAATCTCCCAATAGAAGTGAAAATAACTTTTAAAAATGAGCAAAACAATGTATATGTTCCACCAATAGTATTTATTTTGGTGCATAAATTGTATTGTGATACAGATATGTTTCACATGCAATCATGTCGTTGGTAGTTTTGCTTGTATTAATACGGTCGTGTAAATAAAAACAAATTAAAGTTAGTTGTCAAAATGTGTCATAATTTCGATTTATTGCACCGATGAATAAATCATCGCACAAAATGGGTCACTGTAAAATTATCAACAATGAGAAATACATACATAGTTACAAATAACATTATATAATATTAAGTATTAAGTAGGCATATTAAGAGCATGTGTCAATGAAACTTTTCATATGAGAATGCAAATTACAAGTGCCAAAAATGGTATCTGCAAATAAGCAGGATTATAATTTTTTTAAAATTGTTAAATAAGTATGCAGTGGGTAAGTATTTAGGTATAATATTCGAGTGAAATATATTTGTTGCTAGATGTTGAGATATTTTTCTAAATAAACATTTTAATGAAGCGTATGATTATATAATTATGTATGTGTAATGTATTATACCTGTATATGTATATCTAGAAACTTAATGGAGTGAAAACACCCACACAAACACGTAAAATAAATCAACTAAGCTAAACAAGGCAATTTGATTTACAACAAACAATTATTGTGTTTTTTAATAACACAAAGATGAAAGCGTCCAAACCAGATGACGAAGTTTTATGGACTGCGAAGATTTATTCCAGTTTTATACGTAAATAATCCGTCAATACTCGAACCAATAAGTGAATAACGGTTCAAGACCTTCTTGCAATGTAAACAAAATAATTTTATTGGTGTTCGTAATGAATTTTGGAGATGAATAGGTATGATAACATGCTCAGTTCGCAAATATTTGGAGATGATCTCAAATCGAAATACATATTATATATCATATATGTACATATACTCTTATGTGTGCGTTTTTATTTGGAAACTGGTGTGAATCTCGTTAGTCTCGAAAGAGTAATTTGTGATCGTTAGTTCAAGAGTGGTAATATGCCTAATAGTATGAGGTCACGTCAGAAAGGTTTTATATCCTTTGTATTCGCATGTAAACACGATGCCACGTGTAGGCAGGGGACGTTTGATTATAATATCGATGGTATAGCACACAGATGTGGTAAGTGCAGTTTTTACCGAAAATGAGTTATTATACGCATGTGAATCTATATCATCTGAAGTATGTTCCTTAGGAATATTATTTCGTAACTCTGTGTCATTATCGAGATATTTAAGAAAAACTATGTATGATTGGTACTACATTGTATGGCATCTCAAACTTCCAACATTGATTATCTCGAAACTATGAAAACTGCACTTACCACATCTGTGCGCTATGCCATCGATATGCGGATAGGCAGTCATTTGTAAATACAATATTACCTATGTATTATTTACTCAGTCCTATTAACGACATTATACCAGGAAGACTGTTGAGACATTTGTAAATACAATATTACCTATGTATTATTTACTCAGTCCTATTAACGACATTATACCAGGAAGACTGTTGAGACATTTGTAAATACAATATTACCTATGTATTATTTACTCAGTCCTATTAACGACATTATACCAGGAAGACTGTTGAGACATTTGTAAATACAATATTACCTATGTATTATTTACTCAGTCCTATTAACGACATTATACCAGGAAGATTTGTATATTATTATATATGTGTATGCTGCAGTTATTTGCAGCTGAGCATGATTATTGTTACCCATGCGACTAAATTTCTGTTATTAGTTTTGTTTCTTTTCTATTTGAATGTATTAGCGCATTTTTTATATATATTTATAGACTGTTATATTATTGATTTGTCATACATATGTATTAAACCTATTGTAAAAGGCAAATTGCCGTTTATTGATCAAATAAATAAAAAAAAAAAAAAAGACTGTTGAGACATTTGTAAAAAAAGTATGATATTAAGTAGATTTTATAGATCTTCCATAATATAATATTATTCTGTGTAAATATATCTACAAACAAGGGCGTTAATGATTTGATTAATACCCATATTAGATCCATGTGGATGGCCTTGAGAAAAATAGAAATAGAAATAGATCCATAGGTATTGTATACGAAATTGACAGTACGTCTCAGTGTTTGACCTACAAGTCTATTTCAAAGGAAATGTACATTAAAAAACTGTCTGGGAAATACTTAAATTAATATTTTGGAACTTATCTCGACAGCTAATATTATAATACATACCGTTCATACGACCTTAGTACACAACTTAATGGTTTTAATAAATATAGCTACAATTGCATGCGACTACACATATATCCGTAGTTAAATCAAGAAGCGTTGCAATGATCGGCAGAAATTTGTCGAACTAAATCAAATAATGCAATCAATTTACAAGAGCTTGTAGATTACCGGATAATACATAAGTATATCGTGACTATACATATCAACTGTTATAAATATGTAAAGAAATTAATCTAATTGATTAAATTCACATCTTTTAATGTTGATTATACCCAAACAATAACATTCATCAATTTTCCGATGATGAAATGTAATAATATGTTATAAACTTGTTCCACATTATTCTTAGTAATTGGTTTACTTAACTTTTTTCTCGTGTGTGTATTTAAGAATTGCTCTCTAATTGTGAAGATTCTGAAAAAAATATGTAATATCCACTATCTGAAAAATAGTATACGGTTTTTCTTGAATTATTTTATTTAATTTTTCCTCAGAATACTAACCATTGTATGAAAGTTCATCTATCGTCTGTTATCTCTTCCAGACTAAAGGATATTTTTTCTACAATGTGAAATTACTGTAAGGACTGTCGATAATAATATGTTATTAAAAAAATATCCGGAGTTGCTTAAATTACCAATCTACAAAATCTAACATAACAGAATAAAAAAAGAGTGATAAAATAATGGCAAAGTGAAGTTACTAAATTTATTACATTTGAATTTTTGTGAAAGTTATTCGCTGAATATAAGACTTATCTCGTCTACCCACCCGTTAACGAGTGACTTGAGCCCTTTGGGAACAAGTTATTTGATACCAAGGGTATAATACATCATATTATTATTAGTACACTACACTCCTGGCACCATATTATGATATTTTATTAGCATAATCCGTTGACTGATTGAATAAATAAATATAATATTATAGCTGAACAAAAACATATTTCAAATGCAGGTGGCTAAATAATAAAAACTTAATGAATAAGAGAGTATTGTACTTAACTAAATAATTAATTTAATTTTATTGTTACCTTCTTGTCGAAGCCACGTCTCCTCTTTCAACAGCCAAAAGGAATTTCTTTTCATCAAGAGATAGTTGAGCCATCTCTTGATGCGGCCTGACAACATTCTCCTCTTCCATCATACCGTGAATGCTGTGTCTCTGAAAAATGAAATAAAACATTATAAAGTTTTCATACGAAATCGTTTCATACTCGTGCTGTATTTAATTGAATGCTACTGTATTATTTATTTGAGTTTCCCTAAGGGTCAGTGTTGTAGAGTTTATTAAATAAGTCAAGCGGATTTTTATTTAAGAGTACGTAAAAATTCAATGTAGAGAAAATGAAAAATAAAACCACTGTTCATTTAATGAAGAAATAAATCCGAGTAAAAAACTCCTAGAAACTAAAAAACTAATTTCTTTTTTGTGAGAAATAATCTCTGTGAGGTCTGAAGTTCCATATGCTGTAAAAAATATCTCGAAACTTTAATATTTAATCATTTTAAACAGTAAACCATATTACGTCAGGACAATGAGATTAAAACATCATTAAGAGTGACGTGGGAAGAGACTAAATAAATTGCACAAAAAATAAAGTCTACAAAGGATTAGATGGAGATAAATGAAAGGGCAAGTGGCTTGTTCACTGTGTCGGTGTTTAGGTAGTAGAATTCCATAATAATTATGGTATAATGTTATATATGAAATTGAATATTAAACAAATAATATAACGAATGTTTTATCAGCTATATGTTTTTATTGACGTCTTTCATCTTATATGGTGAAAGACGTCAATAAAAAAACATTGGATAAAACATTTGTTTTTTCATTTCACAAGTAGTTTGATTCAAAGTCTGAAAGTTTATTGTACGAATAATGTTGAATAATATTACTTATGTCGTGGTACTCTAGATTCAACAATGAAAAGGCAAATAAATTGCGCAAAAAATAATGTTTTACCTTCTCGAATTTTTGTGGTTCAAGCACATCGTTAGTTGAAATAATAGTGGAGGAAACCGTGACACAATAATATTCCTTCTCATTCTACGCCAGTCACAATACTAGGTACTGCTATAGTAGGGTACATATTACGAGTATAATGAAATGCTCTACTCTGGTAAATATTCAGAAAAGTTCTTGCTATAGTTTAACTTTGAAATATATTTGAAAATATTCCTTAAAGTTCCAGGTAATAAAATTCCTGTACCATTCTCTTCTGGGCATTGTGCTGTGATAGTGCTTGTTGTAGAAAATAGTGGTTCTCTTTTACCACGCACTGTTTCAGCTAGGCCAAAGTGGTAAGATGGATGTGAAAGGAATGTGATAAAAGAAACACTTTCATCACATTCCTTTTACATCTTACATCTATAAGGAACTTACTTGGAGTTAGTCTAGTGAAAAAAAATATAACAAAAATAAAATTCATAAATTATTTCTTATAATTTTTATCTTAACCAACTTAATACGGATGTTAACAAAGAGAGCTCAATGAAAGAAATAATTTTGGTATACAAAATAATTAAAATTGTTTTATGTAATTTAATAGTATGAGTATTGCTGGAAAAGTATAAGTACGAGTATATTGCCTTATTTTCACATACAAAATGTAATGTAGCGTGATATGTACATTTTGTATAGTAAATACAGTCAGTAATAATCTATTATCTTTTTCTCATTTCGTATTCTCAAAGGTATTTATTTTAATTTCAACAATTTTTATTAAACATGAACT
Source organism: Athripsodes cinereus (assembly GCA_947579605.1). NCBI lineage: Eukaryota > Metazoa > Arthropoda > Insecta > Trichoptera > Leptoceridae > Athripsodes > Athripsodes cinereus. Next base: position 14,755,825 of record OX388310.1, read on the forward strand.
GAACCCCAAGGAATGTTTGTTATATCTACACATACCTACATAGTTAAAGATTGTATCTAACATTATATCCAGATTCACATTTTGTTCTGAAAAAAGTGAAGGGAAAACTACAATTGGATTTTATAAAGCTATTGCATCAGTCTTTCAACAACAAAAACTCTCTTCGTTCCTTTTTTCCAACGATATTTAACATGCACAGCGAGGAATATCTATGTATTTTTCATATTTTTACGAACTTTGTGACGCAAAAAGGACGTTCCGTCTCTCATTTTATCAACATTTAATATATCTCACCAATATACATATATACTTGCACAAACTTACATCGAAAATAGTGCAATTTAAGAGCTTACTAATGAAGTATACTACGAACAAGTACTTACTATATTACTGCAAAATAAAAAAAATACTCTTTCATCAAAAGTTGAGAGGTGAAGGATTTAAATGGATGGTTGGTTTATTTGTACGATTTAAGAATTAATCTGATATAAGACTCATTTCTTTTATGGATATTATCTATGTTTTATATCAGCCTTTTACCTATGAACCTGTTTTTACTTCGTGACAATATCATAAAGGTATTCTATGTCTAAAGATCAAGTCATACCTTCGATAAAAGTTTTGAAAATAAAGCTTATAATAAATTAATGATAAACAAATTCAAAATTAAATTGAGGCAACAATTTAAATCGTTTGGTTAAAGACGTGATTTAATAAATGTAGTAACAATTATTTTGAATAATATCTATATCTTCTTCTTTTGTGTCGTTTTCCTCAATACTGAGGGTCGTGTCTTGTCGGCTTTTTTTGCTTCTACTACTTGATTAATCATAGCTCTCTAGTTATTCCGTCGCGGTCTTCAATGCTTACAGTATTGTTAAACCAGTGGCGGATTCAATTTGGTCCGTCCACCTCGCAGGAAATCGTTTCCTTCTACGCCACCAGTGATGATCAATCTTTCTATACCTACTCTTATATCTTCTTACGACGTGTTCGAAAAACTGAGGCATAAGTCTCGAGCAGATAGATGAGAGGTTGTCATTGATGTTTATTACTTGAAGAATGGAGCACCCATCTCAATTCATCACCTTCTTTTTAAACTGAGTTTGTACGCAGTTTTCGAGACATTACCCCGGAAATAAATCCATGTCTGCGTTGAGTATGAGTATATAAATTAGAAAGTGTATATTTCAGGTAAGAGTAATAGTTTATTATCACATGTAGCGACGTCGTGAGGTTATTTTGTCGAGTATTTTTGAGTAAACAACGATTTTACACATGTTTGTGAAAGTTGGGGAATAAACTGACTTACTGATTATAACAGAAACAATACTATGAAAAACAAAACAATTTCTTTTTTCAAATTATATTTATTAAATTTAAATTAATTACTTTCAAGCCTTTCGAATTAGCCTTTTGGAAAAATACATTGAATAATTTATACGGGGTATAAACTATTTAATGTATCTTATAATTAATATTTGAACACGTTTGTATAAGCATATTTGTTTATTAAATTATAGTTGCTTTTAAATAAAGCACACCAGTGTTCTTTCACTAGTGCGGTGTTCACACGAGACGACATACAACGCTGGACGATTTCGATTGCATACAAACAAAATACACCGAACGTCCATTGATCGCGAAACATGTTTATTTGTTCATGTAGTCAGGTGCGCTTTGATATTGACGTTGTTTTAAAAGTGGTGGATGCCGAGGTGGAGATCATAGAGTGTTTTTCATTAGCAAATAATGTTATAGTAGGGGATATAAGGCGCCTTTTGATTGAGGAAACAAAAGCCACACATCAATATAAACATAACAGCTGTCAGCTTCAATAAAGTTTAAAGATGTTCACAAAATGAAAACCAAATTTTAGATTCAGAAAAACATATATAAAATATACTTAAATATGAAGAATTTATTGAAAAGGGGTTGTTAATCCAACCAAAACAAATAAAGTGTACGAGTAGCTTATCCAAGAAACATAGGGTTTTAAAGCCAGTAAAATAATAATTTAGTTCAAATGAACTAATTGATTCCTAAAATTATTAAAATTCATTTTCACGGAGCAGAAATAATTAAATAATTATTTGGTATAAACCCATATCAAAGACAAAACAATTACAATTTATGCTTTACTCCTAGTGGTTTATTAATTTCTGACCTTCTAAAAATCGAATCAAAATGAATCCGATCACCCTACGAGATAAATAAGAATTGCTTAATTCTGAGCTTCAATCTCATCTTTTTGAAATATTTATTGCGATAGTATTGAAATATGTGATAAAGTAAATACTTATCGCCTTAATATTACGTGACATCTTCCTAAAATATTGTACTTGGCACAAATCGTCCCACAAGGGACGGGTTGCCGTAATCTTATAAATAATAATAATAATAAATACTTATCGCATGTTTAATCCTCGCTGGGATTATTTATATTTCACATATAATACTTCCTCGGTAAAAATATAATTGTAAAGGTTTTAAAAAATATGTTCTCAATGATTTATTTATCAATAATTTAGAACTAAGAATAAAATTATAATCTATTGGATTAAGAAAAATATTTCCTTTATATTGCATTATGTTTAATAGGAATTGAAATTACGAAAAAATTTAGGTCTTAAATTCAACGATGAGTTGTGGCATGTATTTTGAATGTTGTTTTTGTTAGCGATGATTGATGATTGCAATGTGGCCGATTTGATGGCTACCCCACTTTTAGGATATACCGTGATGGTAAAGTATATTATTATAGTTTTTGTTACTTACTATGTAGATAGATGTACCTTATATTACAGGATATATTTTTTATTTCATATTAATTATTTCACGAGATTCCAACAACTGGCATGTCATAAATAAGCAGTCGGTCTGTTGGTTACTCCACTTGTGGGAAATCCATAATATCACGAATGAATTGGTTATTATAATAATTATTCTTTACATACGAATTATTATTAATAGTGCTTCCACACTGACTTTATTGATCACAAGTCGGTTTTCAAGAGCTTCCGCTCTCATTATCAGGCTAACGTAAAGACGACGATGAGAGCGAAAGCTTTAGAAAGCCAGATCACGATCAATAATGTCATTATGGAAGTACTAAATATAAGTGTTTTAAATTTAATAATATAAAATGAATCATTACCAGGTTTCATCGGTTGAAAACATTGATAAAACAATATAATTTATTTTTTGGACTTATTTTATTTTTATTAGAGTCCAGTTTGTTCATTCGTTAATTCATCGCCCTTAACGCTCTTCTTGGGAGCACAGGGCAGAAACCAGCCTTCTTCATTCAGAGCGTCTCTGCGCCAATCGCGTCACCTCTTTCCACGACATTCCCTGCGCTCTGATGTCGTTGTCATAGGAATGGTGTATTGTGAAAGAGGGATGCCTGGGCCGACGGAACCCTTGCGGACGGAAGAACAGTGCTCTTTTAGGCTAACTATCATTGGGAATTCTCAGAATATGACCCAGCCAAGACCATCGTCTATCCTGTATCACGGAGATTACAGATTTCTGCCGGGTGCGTTAGCGCACAGTATGCATTTGTGACATGTTCATACTATTTTATATCCGAAATCCTCCTAAGACACTTGTTTTCAAAGTTTTGCATCTTATATTCTTAAGCCTTGATTAAGTGCCAAGACTCAGAGCAACATAGAAGGATTAGGATGATACACGCATTGCACAGGCGACATTCTGTCCAGTTTGTTATTAGGTAAATATGATTTTAAATTTATGATGAATACGTATATCGAATTACACATTTCATTGATTACATACCTAATTTTGAATATTCACGTCATACTAGGTATAAACCATTTCATTATTTTATCCTCCAACTTAATGATTATCAACATGGAATGATGATTTTCCGTTGTTTTTCATCTATAATATATATTTCATGCGAATTATATTGGTATCTACTTGCCTTCCTTTGTGAGCGTACATAATAAATTGCTTTATTTTCATCTCTACTTGACTGGAGTAACCCACGACAGTGTAAGGGTCTTTATGCTTGAAAATACTCGTGAGATAAGCAGGAAGGATATAAACAGTTTATAACCGAATACATTTTACAACTCTAGCATGAAAATTACATTGAAAACTAAATCCATATCAATATTATATTTAGGTATGATAATAATACAATACAACTGTTACTAGGTATGAATATAAATATTGTAAGATAAATTTTCGAATTTGCAATATTAGATGATGGATATTTAAATTTGTAGGTATATTATATGCAAAATTTAATTGTTGTATTAGAATCTTTGTAGCAATTTACTCATAGATACAGAAATCTTTATTCAAACATAATAATATGATATACTTACGTATATTTTACTAATCTTATTTTCTTCGGGAATTGCGAGTTCGTATTGATTCACTGAAATTTCATCCGGTTCATGACAAAATTTTATTTATTTTCTTACAATGCACGCACGTATGTACCTACGAAATCATATCCACTACAATTATATTCTTACAATGCACGCACGTATGTACCTACGAAATCATATCCACTACAATTATATTCTTACAATGCACGCACGTATGTACCTACGAAATCATATCCACTACAATTATTTTCTTACAATGCACGCACGTATGTACCTACGAAATCATATCCACTACAATTATATTCGTATCTATCTCCGTATACACATTTTTAGAGATAAAACCGAGTGATATTATTATCCCAAATATATTCTAGACACCATCACAGTAAGCAATACGCTTGTTTCGTGAAGGAGAATTAAATCAATAGCTGGTGAATCGAACCCCGAACTTGAGATATCTTGATTGCAAATCTGAAGCACTT